>PVJA010003439.1:0-95154 GCA_004027025.1 Myocastor coypus | reverse complement strand
AGGAGGAGGAGGAGGAGGAGGAGGAGGAGGAGGAGAGGAGAAGGGAGTTGGCTTGTTGCCTGCCAGGCAGTAGCCCTCCATCAAAGCTCCGTTTAGTATTATTGCTAGTGTCACTACGTGCATGAACTCACACATCTTCTGTGCCACCCACAGGATACTGTCCTATGAACCTGGGCCTGGAGGAGAGGGCGTGGGACAGAGCAACAGCTGGGGGCAGCTGGCCATGTGTGAAGGTGGGGGCGAGGGCTTTAGCTGCCCACAGCCTTGCTGTGCCAACACCTTCCTGCTGCCTGCAGAGTCCCCCTCACTCCTCTGATTCTGGAAACCCCGGCAGCCCTTCAGGGTCTCCACCTTTCCCTCCGCATGGCCCTTTCTGCACAAGGGCTATATCCCTTGCTTGTCACCCAAGCAGCACCATGGAGGCCCTGCTAGGAGCCAGGCCCTTCTAGGAGCCATTGACCTTCTCTTTTAAATTCTTATACCAATCTTAGAAGTCATCTGGTGCTCTAGAAGATCTAGAGCTCTAGGCTGAAGTGACTTGTCTGAGGTCACCATGGAGTGACAGAGGAGAGTGGCAGGCTCAGAGCTGTCCCGCTCCACAGCCCATAAGGTGCCCACTAGCCATAGACACTGCTGCTGGCTGGCTGGCACCCAGGTAAGCCATGATTAGGACCTTCATCTGAGGAGGCTATTGAGGGCACTGGGTGATTTTTTTCCTTCTTATTAATCTATACTTTTCTGGATATCTTAAGTCTTTTTTTCAATAAATATGCATTACTAATATAATGGAAAATAATACTAATGGGTACCAGCACACTGGCTATGTCATCTTATCCTTGCATAAATCCAGGAGAGAAGTCTATGATTATTGGCTTTGATTTCCAGGGGACGAAAGCAAGTTGTCAGAGTATGAAGTTATTCTCCACTGTGCTTGAGTAGTAATGGCCAAGAGACTGGACCCACACAAGCCTGGCTCCCAAGGCGTGCGCCGCTGACCACTGTGCACGCTGTCCAGGGCTTAAGGAAGCCAGGAAATTCCATTTACGTGAAACACACAGACAAGGAAAATCCAGGGCACGCAGAAGTCAGATTCCTGGTTTCAGGGGCTAGGAGCAGAGGGTGGTGATGCAGGGTGACTGCTAGTGGGTGCAGGATGTGATTTTGGGGTGTTGAGGACATTTTGCAACTAGAGCATGAAGATGACTGCATCGTTAAATGTCACTAATGCTCAACTGAATGTTATTTGTATTTTATCACAATAAAAAACATCTTAAGCCAAGAAGATAAATCTATTAGTAATCATTTCCAGGAACTGTACATTTTAGGAACTCTAAAAGAATCTGATTCCATGAATGTAAGGAAAGGATAAAAAGCCCAAGGAGAGGAGACAGGGAGCCTGGAAGCCCAGCGTGGGCGTCACATGACTACTGAAATTATTTGCTGTGCCAAAAGAGCTGGCAGGTTGAGAAGTCCCATCTCTCTAGGGCTCCAGTGTGCTGAGTGTTAAATGGCTTGTAAGTATCATCTCATCTGAGGCTCATGATCACCTTGGGTATAGTCACTTTTCTAACACCCATTTCGCAGATGAGGAGACTGAGGTAGGGATGTTAAATGATCCTATCCAACGTTATATCTCTAGTAAGGGATAAAGCTGGGCTTTGACTGCAGCTGGTCTGGCTTCTGGCCCCGCATGTTCGTCTGTGATCACGACAGGTCTATGGGCTGAGCCAATACCTGAGAGCGTGGCATGGTCTGATTTAGCTCCAAGAAAACATTCCCACCTCGGGCTTTCCTGCTTTCTGCAGTAATCACTCATACTTCTGATATGTGGAGCTCCAAAAATCTGCTGAGCACTAGGACCTCAAGGAGGCTATCCCGGAGAGTGACAAATCATGTTTGCAGTGCCCCTGTGCTCTGAAGGTTGCTGTGGTGGAGTGGCAACTGGTAATCAGCTGGGAACACCCCGCTGGACTGGTCTAGTGTGGTCCTGGGTGTGGAGGCCCGCCTGAGGGGGGCTGCCAGCAGCACACCAAGCAGGCCTGGAGGCGAGGATGGTGCACTGTCGGTCCTGGCCAAGAACCCTGTTGCTCTGGTTTTCCTGAGGTGAACTTGGCTGTCCCCATTGTAGGAGGTGCACGGGACCTTGCTGTCCCTGAGGATGGCTGTGGTGCTCTTCGCGAGCGCTCTGGTCCTTACCTTGAGCGCTGCTTCCTGGCTCCAGCGCAGATCCCTCAGTTGCTGTCACACATCCTTCATCCTGCCGGTGCAGACGCTCTAGCTTCTGCCACTGGCCTTGGGGCCTTTCCAGTGCAGACCCATGAAGCAGACCTGCATTAGACATTAGTGTGGGCTCTAGGACTCCAGCTGGACTCGTGGAGAACATGGCTTTGCGCTCTAGCTGGACAAGTTCAGGACATGCTGCGAGCACCAGGCCCTCTGCTGGATTCTTTGGGTCTCTAGTGTGTGGACAGATGTCCTACATTTTTTTTTTTTACATTTGACTCTGTGGGTGAATACTATAAAATAATGGTATAAATTATGTGTCCCAGGGCTGGCAAGAATAGCTCAGCGGACTAAGCACCTGCTTAAGCAAGTGTAGGGACCAAGGTTCAATCCCTAGCACCACATGCTGCGCCTAACCAAGCCCCCAGGCACACTGTGCTGGAGACCAAGCCCAGGAGTGGTGATGTGTGCCTATAATCCCAGCCTTGGGGAGGCTGAGAACAGGAGAATCACTAGGAGTCCAAGCTGTGTAGTGAGACCCTGTACCAAATACATTGAAAAAAAAAAATGTGTGTCCTGTATTGAATCTTTGCCCTTGCAAAACCTGACCACACCAGATACCTTCAGAGGGAAGAAGATGTGAGCTCTTTGCCAGTTCCACCCAGGCTCCCATCAGTGGTCCCATATCTGGGCAGCATGGGGCTGCTGTGTCTAGCAGCTGCCCAGGAGAGGTGAGCAGGGAGACAGCACCAGTGGGGTGGGATGAGACAAAAAAGAAGAGCCCACCAGCCCTTGTCACAGATGTCCCTTAATGCCCCTGCCGAGCTGAAGCTGGATGCATGCGCGCACAAGACACCAGTGCAAACCACTGTGGATTTCGTAAGTCAAATTCTCTTTGAATAAATAACCACAAAGGCGACAATAATAACCACATGCTATGTAAACATCTGCTGTCCCCGTGAGGGTTTGGGTCAACAGCATGGAGACTTAGGTCCTGAATCTTCAGAGCACAGGGACAGCCAGAAGGCAAGGAGGGGGTGGTTCCTGGAAAGCTGAGAATCAAGTATGCAAGGATTGCCTTGCTATTGGTTGGTGGTGGGAGAATGTCCCCTAACCCGTCCGAATTTAGCCTCCAGGGGCTGGTTTGCACCTCCGTGGTAGAGAGTGTGCATAACACGTGCGAAGCTCTGGATTCCACCCTCGGCACGGCACGTAAAAGAAAAAGAAAACGGAAGAGAGACCTATAGCGCTTGCATTCCAGGTCTTTCCCGGGCATTTCCCCGCTCTGCCAGTGTCCCACACCCCTGAACTCCCATCTGCATAGGATGCATCCAAGTGATAGCTGCATTTCTCGCTTATCTGCCTTCCTGCCCACGGCTGGGGTACAGTTTATCTCCTCTGTGGGCCCCCTCACGGGATTTCCTGGCATCCGGAGCAAACTTGGAAAAGCACAAGTGAGATCAACTCACTGCCTGGATTGGAGTGCATTTTACTTAGAGAAAACACCACCCGCCCCCAGCTGCGACACCATGTGCCTCGAGATAGCTCTATGGAACCTGTCATTTGGTATCTATTCCACACAGACTCACTGCATCTCTCTGGGTCCCACTCGAGGGCCCCCTCATGGTCAGGACAACGGTAAACAGAGACTTGGCGCTTTCTTCAAGATCTTATTGTACAGTGGGGTTCACAGCTGGGGTGCATGGACAGGTACGGTGTAAGCAAACTATATAGGGAACATTTAAAATTTTAAAAATTTATTAGAGTATAGGACACATTGCCATTAACCTCCTTCAGGACACTTCTCCTCTGTTTGAAAACATTGGCTCCATTTTTTTGGCCTCTGTTTCTGAGTGCCTTTTTGAGGTCTTTTGAGGTGAATGTTGTTTGCAGGTGTCGCCCAACAGAAAGGCTGGCGCCTGAAAATACGACGTGTCCTCATCCACCTCCCTGGTCAGATCTGGCGCCATAGTACGTGACTTCCGGGTCTTCCTGAAAGTCAAAATAAGCATGGAAGCTGGACGTTTGGAGTCCATTGAGGACATCAAAGCAGCTAAGGTAGCACAACAGAAGATACTCACAAAGGAGGACTTCCAGAGCTGCTCCAGAAAGTGGCAAGAATGATGGGACAAGTGTTTTTGATGTGTGTGTGTGTGTGTGTGTGTGTGTGTGTGTGTGTGTATTTTGAGGGATAGTTAATGTCAATGTGTTTTTAATGTAATTATTTAAAATTTTGTTTTTGTTTAAACCTTTACCGTGTATTTTGATGGCACATCCCTGGGTCACTGTGAGGTCAGAGAAAGCTTCTCTTGCTGTCACCTGTGTCTCCTTCACACAGGAAGGAGAAGAGGAGGGCATGGGGTGAGATGGACAGGGAGGTGGAGAGGGTGCAGGGCAGCGAGGACTCTGAGCTAGAAGCATGTGACAGTTCAGGGTGGCCCTGGGCTGGGAGAGCAGAGGTGAGGTGAGGACAGGTGGAGGGTGGGCCAGGTGACAGAAGGCCAGGTGACAGAAGGCCTGAGAGGATGTGGGCAGCTCAGTGTGGGGCTTAGCAGGAGAACAACAGACTACTCTGCTTTTCAGGAGGATGTTTCGGCTTGTGGTTGGAGAAGTAGTTAGAAAAAAGTGAGGCAGGGAGATTTGTCAAGGAACCCTAATATATTGGGGCATGAGGAGCTCGGGGGTTCTGGTGTGGGGGGGGGCCTGAAGTATAGAGCAGGCAGATGTAAGAGAGATCTGAGGTGCCCACTGAGGGTGTTGGTTGTTCTTTGAGGTCAAGGGTGGCAATGTGTGTGTGTGGTTTCTGACTTGGGCACTGTGTGGGCTGTACCTTTCTCTGGGACAGGAATCAGAGGAGCAGGCCTAGGCCTGGGCAGGAGTTTGGGCATGAGGGGTGGTGAGCTCAGGGTTGGGCATTCTGACAATGCCTGTGAGATACGCAAGGAGGAATGTTCACCACAGTTGAGAAAAGCAGAGCCTAACACGGAGGCCCAAGGGAGACCAGCACTGAAAGGAAGCCCAAAACAGAGGCCAAGGAAGTGGAGGCCAAAGAAGTGGAGGTGCAGAGGAGGAGGAAGAGCAACACAGAGGTCAGGATGCCAGGTGACGTAAGCATGGGACGGCGTAGCATGTGAGGTGGGAAGGAGTCCTTGGAGCAGGCAGGAGCCAGGCTGCCATGGGTGACAGTCACTGCCAGTGTGACAGTGGAAGCAGGAAGTGAGGCTGGCTGTCCAGAACTTGGGCCAAGAAAAGGGGAGAACAAGGAAGGCCTGTCCGGGGAGCAGAGGTCTTCGAGTGTCTTCCCTCCCTCCCCCTCCTTCTGCTCCTCTCCTTTCCTCTCTCCCTCCTCTTCTCTTTTCTTTCTCTTTCTCTATCTCTTTTTGCTTCCTTCTTCCACCTTCAACAGGGGACTCATGAGCTCATCCTGGTAGGGGAGGATTGATGGAGCTGAGCAGGTGAAAGCACAGAGTCAGGAAGGAGGAAAAGCATTGTAGGCAGAGTTGTAGGGGGCAGAGTAGGAGCCTGGGCAGAGAAGCGGGCTTGGGAAAAGAGAGGTTGCCTCTCACTGCTGTCAGGGGAAGGACGACAGGGCATAGGCGCTGATGGGCCTGCGGCTTGGGGCCAGCAGCTGGGGCCAGCACTGTCCTCTCGTTCTTTCTGGCTTTGTCTTCATAGTGCCACGGAAAAGGGCCACACACTCCTGATGTAGCTTGGGTCCTGAGAGTCACCTAAAGGCCCGTGTGTTCAGGGCTTCCCCCAAGCTGTGGCACTGCATGCGATGTGGAACCTATATGGTCTGGGCCTAGTTAGATCCCTGTGGGGCTGCCCATGAAGGCGACATTGGGACTCTAACCTTTCCCTCCTCTTTGCTTCCTGATTGCTAAGAGCTGACCGGCTTGCTCTGTCACACGCCCCCTGGCAGGATGTATGATGCCAGCTCAGGCCCAAGGACAATAGGTGAACAGACTGTGCACTCGAACTTTCGAAACCAAGAGCTGAAACAAACCTTTTCTCCTTATATTTTGGTCTCAGGTATGTTGTCACAGTGACAGACAGCTGACCAACACACTTTCCCACATGTGCTGAGCTTTCTTCCCTTCTTGCTTAGGTGTTTCCTCTTTGCCACACACTCTTCTTTCTTTCTTTCTTTCTTTCTTTCTTGCCTTCTTTTTTATTTTTTTGAGACAGGCTTTCAGAATGCAGTTCTGACTGGCCTTGAGCTCACTTTTGTAGCCCAGGCTGGTCTTGAATTGGCACCGAGCCTCCTGCCTCAGCCTCCCAAGTGCTGGGATAACAGGCTTCATTCTATCTTTAAATGCAGAGATGTGCCTGGGTTTTGTGGGATCTGGAGTGCCCATAAGTAGGATAGGTTCTCTGAAAAACATGTAAACATATATTACTTTGGAAAACTATGGAACACGGGAAGATCTGAGCACATTTCTATGATCATCCTAGCACCACAAAAGGGACCTATGTGAACTAGGGGCCCTGTAGCATGTCATTAGCTTTATGTTGAGTTCTCTTTAAGTGTTAAAATCCCATCCAAGGTCAGCCAGATAGCTTAGCAGATTACAGCACCTGCTAGGCAGACACAGGGGCTGGGGTTCCATCCCTGGTGTGCCGTGCCAGCCAGGCCCCAGGGCACACTGAGATGGCGATTGAGACTGGGTGTGGTGGTCCGTGCCTATAAATCCAGTGCTTGGGAGGCTGAAAACAGGAGGATTGCTACAAGTCTGATCTGTATAGTGAGACTCTGTAGACCCTGTACTAAATACATTTTTAAAAATCCCATTCAAACTTCATCAACAACAACAAAATAAAACAAAGAAACTTCAATACAAACCCAAGCTTTGCTTGGGAAGCCCCTCAGACTGGAGAGAATGAGGAAAACTGGATATCTCCATCTACAAAATGGAGCCAAGAGTGCCTGCTGCCATGTTTGAGGGATAAATAGACCAGCATGGGGGCAGAGCCTGGCATCGCTTCTTTCCCATGATTCATGATTAGTAAAATGCATGCTGAAGAAATAAACAATTGAACTCAGCTATCGTTGCCCGCTTGTCATCGTGGCCTGCACATTAGTTATTTGTGTGCTTTCCTGTCAGACTCTAAATACCTTAAACGTGTTCTTTTTGAGCTCTTTACAAGGTCTGTCCTTGGGCCTTACATATCATGTGTTAGGGTTTTTGTCTAGTTGTCCCGCACCCCCCAAAGCCTCGTGTAGTCACGGGGCAGCTTCTAGAGTTTGGGATTGATTCGTTAACTAATTCTGAGATTATGGATGTGAGCGTCACACCCACTTTGGAGCAGACAGCCTGAACACAGTACCAGGAAAGGAGAGAGGCAGCTGTCGTGGCTCCTCCCTGTGCTCTTTGCTGTTTTCTGCCACCATGAACTGCCGCCCTCTTTCATGTGTCACTCTGCCTTGGAGCCAGCTGATTACGGACTGAAACCTCCATCATCTGAGCTAAGTAAGCCTCTCGTTCCTTAACTCTTGATGTTAGGTATTTTGTTCCAGAAAGGAGAGAAAATTAACTGAGACATCATGGGCTTTCAGTACATTTTTTGAAGAAGTGAGTGAATGTATGACCTGTGGTGCCTGAACCGCTTCAGTAGGAAGGAAGGTGACCATGGGTAGAAATTCGCCCCTGTGAGTTTTGCAGTTGATGCCCTGGATTCTTGATGCCTGCATTGACGGCGATCACATGACAAATAACTGCGATGGCAGAAAGCACAGACTTGGCTGAGGAAGCAGAATATGGAGAAGCCAGGGCCGGAGATCTGAGCCAGCCTCCAGAGATTAGTAGTATTAGGAACTTAACACAAGGCGATCGTGAGCATTGCTTAGGCTAAACATGACAAATTAAAGTACCCTCAATCTAGGCAAAAGCTGTCAGATGCAATTCAGGAAGACAAGTCTAATGAATATGCAGTATAATATGGGTTTATTTCTTACTTTATTCATTTTGAATATATTGCTGCTTTGGGAAAGCTCATTTCCCAGAGTTACCGTATGGGGGAAAACACTTTTCTGTTTACTTTTCGAAAGGCTGTTATGAGGATTAAATGGAAAAAAAGTTACATGAGTGTTTTGTAAACTATAAACTCTACATAAATCCTCTTTATTGTTACTATCATCTTGACCTGAATTCTCTGCCACCCCCTTGGGGGCCCCTTTTCTCCCTCCTTTCTCTCCTCACAGATGCCACGTCTCAACCTATTTTTCCGAAATATCATCATTGCACAAACACATCAGTGTGTTACTGGGGTTCATTGTTCCACATGACTAGGGCAGCTTATACCATATTTATTCCTCAGATTCTGGGTTAGTCTTTGTTACTGCATCAAACACATGAGAAACTCCACTTAAAAAGAGGAAAGGTTTGTTTTGGCTCAAGGTTTTGGAGAGTTCAGTTCATGGTCAGTTAGCCCATTGCTTTTGGGCCTAAGTTGAGGCAGCACTTCATGGTAGAGCCATGTGACAGAGGAAGCCCTTTCACCTCCTGGCCAGGCAAAAGCAAGCAAGAAGGAATGACCTGGGTTCTGGGCATGTCCCGAGCACCTCACCTGCTCCTACTAGGCTTCACCCCCTAAGGATTCAACCACTTCTCAGTGGCACTCCAGACTGAGAACCAAGCCTGTGGGTCTTTGGAGGACATCTTGACCCAAACTATGGCATCCAAGTTGGGAGAACAGAGAAGGGGCATCACTGGTCAGTTCCGAGATCAATTTCCAGCATACAGCAGGAGCTCAGCAAATGTTCTCCAGAATGCTTTCAGATGACAGGAAACATTGCTTGCACTCTTTAGTTGTGTGGCCTTCCTAAAGAAGATGAATTCAGTTCCCCATACATTACCTTTATTTATTAGTCCCAAGATGGCAAGGCCATAAATATTCCTTACTACTCTTAGACTTGTGGGAAAAAAAAAAAGACCCATTTCCCCATAGGAAATGAGAATATCCTTATTCTGATATAATTTCTAAACCAATTTTGATATCACACTGGGGAGGCAGCTTTTTTTCAGTAGAAAAAGCCCAGATAAGATACTCAAAGATGTGAAATTGGATCCTGTAATCTTATCTAAAATACTTTATTTCTTGGGGTCTTACTTTCCTCTTGTGTACAGTGAAGATGATGATCTTGTCCTGCCTTCCTTCTGAGGGTATTTTCACAAACAGTAAGATAGTACATGAGTGTCTCAAAGTCTTGAAAGCTTATGCCTCCTTCCTTCAGCTCAGTGTTTCTAGGAAGGGTCTTGGTAGACAGAAAAGATGTTTATTGATGAATATTGGCAAAAGATCATGAAAGAAAGTAAGATGTGAAGCACGAGTTGTTCATGAGGCACATTGGACACAGAATATTCTAAGAATGAGCATTTAAAACCCCAGGACAGAATTCCAGCTTACCCTTCCTGCTCCCCATTATAGAGAAGCCTGGCCTCACAAACCCATTTTCTACTGTGTGACTGTGTCAGGGACTCTGCTGTGTGCTTAACGCCTCCGTAATCAACATCTTCAGAATCCGTTCTTTCTACTGATAGGTGCTGTCTCTGCCATCTTTATCAAAATGTCTCCCTCAACCCATACACTCTTGATTCTGTCTGTTCCTCCCTTTTCACTGCTCTGTATCTTGACAGAGTGGAGTACTCACTCTCTCCGTTTCCTCCTCTCATGCTCTGTTGTTATTCTCCAGTCTCTTCACAGAATCAGCTGTTGGCAAGAATTCTCATGTCCACATTTCTAATTCCAATGGACGCTTTGCTATTTTCATCTTATTTATGACAATCATTCCCTTAGTGGGTGTCTTTAGAGTGTCTGAGATAGCACAGTTTCCTGATTTTCTTCCTTTTCTGGGGCTATTCCTCCTTTCCCTCTCTCCACTATGAGTTGGCTTCCACCTCACAAAAAATCATATTCAAGTTCTAGCTCCTGGTACCTAGAAATGAGGTCATATTGGGAAATAGAATCTTCAGAATATAACCCAGTTAAAAGATGGTCATTCCGGGTCCTCATCTAATCACCAGTGCCATTAGAAGAAGAGAGGAATTCAGACCCAGATACACAGAAGGGAGGCAACCACATGATAAGGGAGGCACAGAGTGGAGGGAAGTGCCCCCCCCCAAAATGGATTATTCTGTTTTCCTGCCTCTGGGACAAGATCCCTGATACCCACAACTTATAGAAAGTGAGGTTTAACTTGGCTCATGGTTTAGGAGGATTCAGTCCATGGCCACCTGGCTCTGAGGCAGAGACATCGTGGCAGAAGGGCCCAGCTGAGCAAAGCTGCCTAGCTCACACTGACTAGAAAGTGCTGAAGAGAAAAGGGTGAGAGACTAGTCATTGACCCCAAAGCCACATCTCCATGCCTCTCTTCCAATCAGGTCTTCCTTGCTAGCTGCACATTAAGCTATGAGCTGATTGATCCAACCAATCACATTTCCAAAGCCCTGCCTCAGAATGCATGAGCCTCTTGCAGGACATGTTAGATCTAAATCACAATGCTAAGGAGTGCCAAGGTTGACCAGGAATCAGGAGGAAGCTAGGGAGAGAAAAGCAAAGATTCTCCTCTTGAGCATGCAGGGAAAGCATGCCAGGATCCTGATTTCAGACTCTTCACTTATAGAGCTATGTGAGGTTAAATTCCTGTCGTTTTAAGCCACCAGGTTTTGGTGCTTTGCTATAGCTACTGAGGAAACTATCAACCTATGTTAGATGTGAATTGTCATAGACATTAGGTTCTAGGCTTCTATAGCTTTTCTGTGTATCTTCCCTTCTTCTATTTATGCCTGGCTTTTCTCGCCTGTCCATCTTACTAATCTCACAACAGCTCCCCTGATACCTTCCCCCACAGGGAAGTGTTCTGTAGCAGAGACTGCCCATGGTTCCACTTCCTGTTGGCACCCCCACTCACACACCAGCTGCTTGCTGCAAGCTACTACTCCCTGCCTGGGAAGTCTCTCTGTCTATAGGAGTTTGGTTGTGGTCAGGGAAGAACTTGGGAGAACTGACATCCTTCCGAAGGAACCTGCTAAAAAAATGGCTGGGGGTTTGAGAGTATATGACCTACTTCTGCACTCCTCCTATGATCTAGACCAGTGACAGCAAACCTTTTAGAATTTTCGGTGATACCTGTGCCTGCTGTGGCACATGTGCCATGGGCTGTCCACCAGTGACCTAGACCATCTCCTGGAGGCCCCAGTGAACCAGCCTTGCCCATAGTGACCTGCATATTAACCTGCTCCACATTGGTTTTCTTTTATATCTCATCTCTACTTTTGTACCAAATAAAGATGCTGCCAAGCAGAGATCACCTCCCAGGGAGTGTGCCTGTTCTAGACTCCTTATCCACAGCCTACTTCTGAGGAAATCTAATCAATGAACTTTATCAGAATCGCCAACCTGGGGCAGATTCCCTGACCATTCTTTTTTAATAGCCAGTGAGACTTGGATGGTCAGATACTACTATGCTATGCTATGCTATGCTATGCTATGCTATGTATGTATGTACGCATGTATGTTATGGCTGGCTCAGCCTGCCCTGGGGTGGGACTGATGCAGCATGTGGTGCCGGGGATTGAACCCAGGTCCCTATAGTTGCCTACATTTGCCTAAGCAGGTGCCTTAGATGGCTGAGCTATCTTGCCAGCCCCCATTACGGTTTACTTCTATACCTCTTCTTGTACGACTATTCGAGTAACGTCTATATTTTCTGTTAGAACAGGGGATAGCAAGCAACAACCTCTGGCTAAACTCAACCACAACTGTCCATTTTGTTATTATCTCTGGCTTCTCTTGGGTTGTAACAGCAGAGCTATGTAGTCTCAACCAAAACTTCTTGGCTTGCAGAGCTGAAATAGTTACTATTTGGCTCTTCCCTGGAAAAGCTTATTTGCTTCTGTGTTAGCCTGTAAGCTTGCATCCGTTAGCTTTGGCTGTGTAACAAGCCATCCTAGAACTTAATTGATTAAAACAGCCACTATTTATTTAGCCCACAATTCTGTGAGCTGGCTAAATAGCTTTGCTGGTCTAGACCTGATCAACTAGCTTTTGCTGAGCTTACTGATATATTTGTGGTTGGCTCAGGGGCGGGGGGTGTCAGCTGGAGGTACTGATCTTAAGGGGGCCTTTCTCACTTTCTAGAAGTGGGGAGTTAGCCAAGCAGAAAGGGGCAATTAGGGCATGGCTGTCTCGCCATCTCAGACTGTGGTGGCAGCAGAGGTTCTATGAACCTCCAGAGAGGACAAAACACAGCATGTTTCAAGTTCTCTTTACCTGGCTGACCTCCTTTTGGCCAAAGCCAGGCACACACAGCTGTGTCTATAGTCCAGTGGGAAGGACGTAGGTGGGTGTGGCCACAAAGCAAGAAAGCTCGTGACTGTTTTACCAGTCAGTGCAAAGCTCAATAGGGGTAATATCTACGTATCTGCTCACCATTCTATCCTTAGTAAGCCAATAAATAATCTTTCATTGCTTGAATAACAGCTGCCTGTTATCCAGTTTTTGCTCGTGATCTGTGCTGTTTTAAATATTTTGTGTGTATCCCCAAATGCTTCCCCTATGCTATAGTGGGGATGTTGAGTATTTCTTGGAGGCCTGCATGTTAAAGGGCTTGTTTCCTAGTCTGGTGTAACTGAGATGATGAAAACTTTAAGATGTGGAGCTGAGCGAATGTGTGTGTGTGTGTGTGTGTGTGTGTGTGTGTGTGTGTGTGTGTTGGGGGAAGGGTAGGTCACTGGGAATATGAACTTGAAAGGATAGAGGGGCACTGGTATTTTTCCTTTTCTTTCTGTTTTGTATCTCAGCTGTGAGGTGAGTGGCTTTGTGCTGCATACACATGTTACTATAACATGTGACCACGGGCCCCCCAAAACTACAGGTCCAACTGATTAGAAAATGAAGATACTAAAACTGAGGCAAAATGAACCTTTTCTCTTCATGAGTTGACTTACCTCAGGCGTCTGCTTTAGTGAGGGAAAGCTGACTAACATATCACCTAAAGCAGACATTAGGAGTATCATTTGATAGACAAGAAACCTGAAGCTCATGATAGAGTAACTTTCTCTGTATAATCGAAGGAGGAAGAAGGTCAGGATAAGAACTAGAAGCAAATTCAACTCCAGAGACTGCTGTTAACCATTGCTGTTTTGGTTTTCTGTTTTACTATTTTAATTATTTATTTATTTATTTATTTATTTGGTCTTTTTGAGACAGGGTCTTGCTATGCAGTTGAGGCTGGCCTTGAGCTCACTTTGGTAGCCCAGGCTGGTCTTGAACTCACACCGATCCTCCTGCTTCAGCTTTCCCAAGTGCTGGGATTACAGGCGTGCGCCACCATGCCCAGCACTATTTTAATTTTCAAGCTAGAGCAGCGTGGTTCCCATCTCTGCTAGCCTTTCCTGTATTCCTCTTCAGGAGCCTAGAAGTCCAGTTAACACCTCATAATCAGCCTCCCAGGCAGTGTCAAGAAGCACTTGTGACTTCAACATTTAGCTTCTAGAACAATCAGCAGCCGCACACCTAAAATCACTGTTCTTGACAGATGAGCAAAGTTGAGGGCCAGCACTTCCCTCCAGGGGGCAATAAATCCAGTCCCAGAGGTAGCTGCTGAGAGACGCTGAAATCACTGTTATCTCATCATTTGGACCGCGCAGGCCGTTCATGACGGAATCCCTGGATCAAATCCAAAGCCGGCTCCAGTCTACATGGTCTACTAAATGACCATTGTTTTCTCTGAGCTCCATAATTACTCAACCCCACAAACATTTATTTAGCACTTACAGTATTCCAGGCATTATGCTACGCACAATGGGCAGATGAAAGGGAACAAGAGTCCCTGCCGTCAAGATGTTCTGCTAACCAGATAATTAATTATTTGACAATGCACTGAGGGTACAGGTGCCCAAAGAGCACCCAAGAGGGCCAGTGAACTCAGTTTGAGTGGGGCTGGTCGAAGCAGAGGGTAGGAAAGTCTCTAATAGAAACTTGAGGATCCAATTCGGGATTCAGACAAAGTTGTGCTTCCAAAACAGTGCAGTCAAGTGGTCAAGTTCATTGGCTGAGGGGCCTGACAGATTTACTATTTTTGGCACTTGTTAGTGGTGCAATTTTGGCAAAGACAACTTCTCTAAGCTTCAGTTTCCTCATTTCTAAAATGGGCTAAGAATAGCATCTGTCTGGTAAGGTTTCTGCGGGGGTTAAGTAAGAAAATATGCATGTCAAGTGCTTAGCCCAAGTTTGGGCACCTAGTAAATGTCCAATAAGTGATAGATTTTATTGATAGATGAGGTAACAGTGGTGCTGGCAGTAGCATCCCCAACCCTATTCATCACTCTTTCATCCATTTAACAGATATTTGCTGAGGGTTTGCCATATGTCAGGCTCTATGGGGAATACAAAAATGACAAGACACATATCAAATCTCTTAAAAGGCTTCAGTTTAGTGCAGAGAAGACACATACATAAATAGCTACCCTCCTGTCCAGATCCAGGCTAGTGCCCAGGAAGAAAGGCCTCGGATTATCCTGCATAGAAAGAATGTTTTATCCATGACATATGTAGCATTTTCACACTTGGGCTATTCTGAAATTTTTTCTTTTTTAATTTCACTTGTATTTCCCATTTTTCATTTGAGGTCTCACTTTTGTCTCTGCCTCAGTACCTGATCCAAGCCTGATCCAGCTCTTTCTCTGTGCACCTCCGGCTCATATTCTTTTGTGGCTTATGTATTTGGGGATGTTCTAGGCCAATGCCTGATACAGCTCAGCTTGAGCAAGAGCCTGACCCAAGATTCGTCCTCAAAGTTTGACCAGGTGACAAACTGAAGATAGTGATTGAAAAAGCTCTCTAAGGAAGAATAGAGAAGTGCTATGGAGAGTTCAGGGAAAGGTGGCTCAGCCCAGACTCCTCCATATTGGCTTTGTGTGCAGAAAGCATCTCTCTCCTATGTGACATTCACTTTTGTACAGTGCAGAGCTCATCCTGGAAGCCTCACATCTCACCTCTAGCATCTCCTTGTTATCACACCCCTTCCTGATACTCTTCCAGAGCCTTCAACTACACTTGATGTTGTCTAAAAACCCATCACTTCATTCATTAATTCTAGCAAACTAGTTCCAGCCATTGGAAATTAGAAGCTAATTTTTCAATAAGCCCTATCTCCAGGGATACTTGACAAAATCAAAGAGGAAAATACCTGGCCAATCTAATTTATTATCACAATCAAATAATGCCAAATGACTATTTATGGGATGAACTTAAATTAGGGAGTTATATTAGGAGCCCTAATCATTGCTAATTATTTAACTGTCAGCCTTTTTAAAATTGTCTCCAACTTTGAGAATATAGACCAGTTTGAAATTTATAACATCCTTTTTAAAATTTCCTTTATACGGAGTTACACTATCATCCACTGAACACAGGACTTACCTGGATTCATGTCACTGCTTTTTCATTTCATGGCAAGCCAGGGCATATAAACTACCTATCTTGAGGTCTTCATTCATGAATGGAAAAAATAATACTGGTCCTTCAGAATTGTTGTAAGAATTAAATGACATGGTATTTATGAAGACACTGCCAAATAATAGCCATGATTTATTGAGTGCTTAACCTATGCTTGAAATGTGTACACTAAGCTCCTGGTACCTCAGTGGCAGATTATGTTTATTAAATTGCATAATTTTCAAAAAGTCTTATGGAGTAATTATTACACTCATTTTACAGATAAGAAAGCTGAGACACAAAAACCTATAATGATTAAGTTCTTATAATGAATAAGCAGTACAGCAAGACATAGAGTTCAGTATCCTGGCTCCAGATCCTATGTATTGTACATGATCTACTACAAGGCATATCTAGGGCATTTCCCCCTTGAGTGTCTCCTAATTCAGTGCTCAGGGTCATGGTCCTTCACCTTGGTGAACACTGGGCTTGAAATAATACAAAGCTCTCTCTGTCTCTGTCTGTCTCTGTCTCTCTCTCTGTCTCTCCTCTCATTGGAAGGGTGAGGGTGAGATTAGAAGAGGGAGAAGAGAACAGAGAGGTACGATGCAGATTACTAATTCTGTAAGTGATTTGAGGTCTAATTGTACTGATGGTACGGTCTACTGATGTCATTATTCAGTTTGTTGTGGAAAACACCTCCTTTCACAGGTGTTGGTTCATCACTCTGGACTAAACCCCTCCTTGATGACCCCAGTTCTGAGAAATCAGGCCTAGATGTACTTTTTGGGGAAATATTGGTAGATAACAAAGAAACAAAGTCAGAACAGTTGGTGATTTAATATCTGAAATGCAATTCAGATGAAGTCATATCTGAGCTCTGCCAATTTCCAATTGCTTCCAGCATCTTAATACCACATGCCAAAATCTACCCACCTCACTCACCGGCACCTCTGCTTCCTAGTCACTGCAGCTTGCAAACCCAGCTTTGAACCACCCTCCTCTCTGAGCCTCGGCCCATTGAATCAGCGCCCCAGACCGTAGACTTGATCTTCTCCCTGTCATCCCCGCCCTCAGCTGCAGTGATCAAGCCTCTTGGCTGGGCTCTCTGCCCATCCTCATCCTTCTCTACTCATCTGGGTAGCTCTGTGGCTTTCATCTCTTCTGACTGCAGTTCTAAGCATAGTGTTCTCCTAGAAGTCGGACCCCCACGGCCTGCAGGAGCACACACCCCTTTTCCTCAAATTCAGAGGGCTTTTATCTCATGATTCCACCGAGGTTTTATTTCATTTCCTCTTGTTACATTCAACTGCACTCTCTGCATTCTAATATGTGTGTATTATTTTTAACTCTACACACGATGCCTGCTTTCCTTCCTTCTAGGTTTTTAGAAGCCCCTTTTTTTTCATTTGTCTTCCGCTTCACCTAGGATTGCCATGGTTTGCTACATAAACTCCTTCATTGGTTGTGTGGCTGAGGGTCCTAGGTTTCCTTCGATTTCCCCTCTCAAAAGATATGGCATCTGAAACATTCTATCCATCAGCTGCTGGGGGACACAACAGCAGTCTCTCACTGCTTGCTAAGCTTCCATGTGGGTTTCATCAATGCAATGTATATCTAATCTAAACTTAGTCTTTCCTAAGGATAGGTTGGTCTCAGCCTTGCTTATTTACTTAAGTGTCTCTGTTGACTACTTTTGAAGAATGCTCCTTTTGGAAAATCTTGTCCAACTCTAGGTATGATTCCACAGGAGGAGTGACAGCAGTGGCCTAGCGGGCAGAAGAGGATGGTGGGAGGTGGGGAGGGAGGACGGCTGCAAAGGTGCACTTCCTTTACATTTGTTAGTTCTCAGTGCCTGGAGTAAAGGAGCCTAAGTCAGGTTATTTCCCTCCTCGACAGCATCATGACAGATCTCAGCAGATAGTTTGGGGCTCAGTTGCTGGGAATAGATGATATTTTTGTTTCTTGTTTATGTACCATATAATGGCCTCTACTTTCTACTGCCTTCCTATGGATAATGAAGAAAAACATTTCATTTTCCTTTCTACATGCCGCAGTCTCTAGTGTGTGCTTCTTGCCTCAGATCCAGAAATCCTATCTGCTACAAACACATAAGTAGGTTGGTTATTCTAGAAGTCTGTAATTCCTATTCTGAGTAATCAGTTCCATTTCTTACCAAGCTATTTATTCCATCTAACCTCTTACAAATGGTTTGCATGAGAGTAACTCAGGTGAGGACTTTTAGAATTTCTCTCAAAATACAGACCCTTTAGTTCGGGCTCTGTATGCATCCCTTTAGGACTCTGAAAACTTTTCTTCAACAAAAACAAACAAACAAAAAAAACAAGTTTTCAATATTTTGTCTGAGGACTGTGAAGAATTTTGGCATGTGGTCCATGACCATTTATAGGTGTACCTTTTCATTGTATCAGGGGGAAAATTGATATAGTCTACAACTTTTGCAGAGTAAAAGTCTTCCATATAATTACAGGATCACAAGAGACTTTAATTTCCTATGAAACAAGCAGAAAAATCATAGAATTGATAAGCAGCTGTTTGTGATTCTTTAAAGACAGACTCCTAACTTAATTTAGTTAGCTGTTTTGGAGCACCAATATGTTCATAGTGCTTGGTTAGGCAAAGGAGGGGCAAGGCTAACAGTGGAAAGAAAGGAGAAAAGTAAAACCAGCTTTTAGTTAACCTTGTCCCTAAAGGATGTAGAGGCAAATTTTGTTAATATTGGTAATCGTGTTCCATAAAGTCACTGTAAATATTGAATTAAGTGACATCTGAACAATTCTCCTGACAAGGTTGGTTTCCTTTGAGCCTCTGGTCACTGCGCTGTTGTCAACTGACACATAAAGTGGTGTGTGCTTCCGTTTAAAGTCTCTGTATTTCACGTAGACTGTTGATTCATTAACATGAAGCTCATGACCACGAGCCCTGCGGCTCATTCCCAAGTGAGGCTTCTAAGCTGAATCTGTTCCCTGGAGGGCAGGTGACAGCCTTCTTATCTTTAGTAACTCAGGTATCACTCTGCTGCCCTGCCCTGTGGGACCCCTGAAAACAGCAACAGCACCAAGAAGAAGCACAAGGTGTGAAACACGCTGCATTCAGTGGGCCATGAAAAGGATACTTGCTCACAACGTAAGACCTGAAGTGGAAAGACAGAGAGAGCCTGGTCGCCTTGTCTCGCCTCAGCTATGGAGTGTGTGTCGGGTGGTGTAAATCTGCTTTTCTGTAAACAAGTTTGTGTGGTATATGTTTGTGATATGTAATGCCTACATTTTCCTTGTGGAATGCTGCAGGTACGCACCGCACCGCCATCTTTCTACCTCCTCTTCCTGCCCCCACCCCCTCTTCCAGGGCCCCTTCCCATCTCCACAGCCTGTCAGTCTTTGCAGGCCTGCTGAGGATGGCAGAAGCTGGGCAAGTATTGATTCAGGGGTTACGTCAGCTCGAAGAGTCGGCGAATTTACAACTGTGTGCATGATGAGAACAAACTGCGCATTCTAAGGGCATCTTAACAGCAAATTATAAGATTTACAAGACAGAATGGAGACCAAGACAAAATATTGGAACCCAACCAGATATATAATTTGCAGGGCCCAGTGTGAAATGAAAAGGCGGGATCCTTTGTTGGAAAAGACAGTGGCAGAACAAGGACCCGAGACCAGGTCCCCTTTATTCCTACATGGTTGCTGAGCACCCTCACTCTGGCTCTGACCCTGACACTCAAATTAGTAGAACATGGGGAGAAGGTTTGGGGACTGAATCAAGGATTCTTTTTCAAAGGTGGTGGGATTCGACTAAAGTCTAGGATGGCTTGATAAAGTCACTCAAACAGATGGCTCAATACTTCCAACTCCCAGGATGCTATGGCAGCCACAGGTAGGACAGTCTGGGTGTGCGCTGCAGCCCCACAGTACAATGGTTGTGTGCCACTTATTGACCTGACCCTGCACCAGGGACTGTGAAAAATGCTTAGCATTGTCTTATTCCATCATCACAAGCCTGCGCAGGGTGAGGCTTTTACCACCCCCATGTCTGTAGCTGACAAAGTGGAGGTTGTGTGAGGCTAAATACCTTTCCCAAAGTTGTACAGCAAGGGGCAGTGTCTTTTAAACCATTAACTCCCCATTTAATCTCAGCCCACCCATATCTTCCTATTTGACATAAAATATACATTGCCCAGCTTTTTTGGGGGGGGGAGTGGCAACTGTGTCCCCCCTCAAATAGTTGATGGGACCTAGTCAGCAGACACATTGGTCACAGGGGCCACAGAGGGCATGGCCCAAATCTGAGAGGTGGCCTCTATTCCTAACCTGCCCCTCTAGCCTACTGATTCTTGAGGAAGAAAACTCAGTCTGGATACAGCCAGGGAGAGACCCTTGCTTTGGATAGCCCCTTGGAGTTTACAAAATACTTGTACCTTTTTGTGACATTATAGGTTCTTTTAAAGGCCTGAGAAATTCCTTAGGTAAATTATACAGATGAGAAACTGAGGTAGGATGAGCGACAGCTCCAAAGGCAGGCAAGTGGATGAGTCAAAGGCTAGGACTGGAACCCAGACCCTCAAGCCTGGCTCTGTTCTTGCTCAGGTCCCTTTGGAGGCAGGCCTGTTAGTCCCCTTCAGTCCAGCATTGTTTTCCGTGATTTGGTGATCCACACTGACCACAGTGTGAACGTGTTAAGAGGAAAATCTCAGAGATAAAGTGTTCTAAAGTGTTTAATTGAATGCTCTGATTAGGATATCGAAGCCTCTTGTTGGTTTCCCAGGAATACAAATCTTTCCTTTGTCCGATGTATCTTTTCCTGTAAGCATGGTGTCTTCTTATATCATGAGGGCAAAGAGAATGAGAATGGTACAATAAAACAGACAGACAGACAGACAGACAGACAGACAGACAGGATGTTCAAACTTTTATTACAAGACATGATTATCATTGTTGTATTTTATTATTAGCCCTTGTTAACCTCTTATTGTAATTTATGAATTAAACTGTATCAAAGTTTGTGATAAAATTGTGGCATAGGAGGGAAAGCCAATACATAGAGGGTTTGAGTTCTTGATGCTTTTAGGCACCCACTGGGAGTCTTAGACCTTCTGTTCCAGGATTTTGTATTTAAAACTGGAGGTTAGGGCCTGGCAGGATGGCTCAGTGGTGTAAAGCACCTGCTTAGGAAAGCTTAGGCAGCTGCAGGGACCGCGGTTCGATTCCCGGCACCACGTGCTGCACCAGCCCTGCCCTCAGGACAGGCTGAGCAGGCCATAAAAAAATAAATAAATAAACAAACAAACAAAAGTTCTGAAACAAGAAAAACAAACAAACAAAAAAAAAACTGGAGGTTACAGAGATGCACTGTCTCTCCTCCACCGGAGCCTCTCATTGAAATGGTTCATGGGTCGGGTTTTCTTGGCCAGTGGTTCTTTAATGGTGCAGCAGGAATGCAAGTATTCAGTAGTATAATTAATACTCAGAATAGTCTACATGACAGGAATCTGCTGGCAGTTCAGGCTCAATCTGTGGACTATTCAGCTGAGGGAATTCTCCAGCTTCTCGGAACAGGTTAATTAAGCAAAGTTGCTGGAGGGGGCTCCCGTGGTACGGGGAAGGGAGAGCCCGGTTGCATCTGAAGACTCAGGCACCGGCTGGCAGCCTTGCCCAGGAAGGCTGTCTGGATCGGAAAGGGGAATCTTGGTTGGGTTCTTGCTGCCTTGGCTCTGGTCACCTGGCTCTGTCTTGCAGCCAGCTCGCTGAGGTCCTCCTGGGCCCTCCCTCCTCCAGCAGGCATAAGGGGATGAGGGACTCCCTCTCCCTCCAGCAGTGGCAGGAAGAGGGGGGCAAGGTCCTTTCTATTCCTCACTGAGCTGGCTGTGGAGGAGGGAGGGAATAAAAAGAGATGCCGGCTCTGTTTTCCAGCATTAATGGTTAGCGTCTGCTGAGGCTATTTACACTGTAAATGAAATTAAACAACAAAAAGCAGAGACGAGCAAAACGACTCAAGTGATCAAAAAACATATTCTGGCGGTGGGTGTACAACTTGCTTTCTCTCGGCAGCAGAAGTGCAAATGTGTGTTCCCTTTGGAAAGATCAACTGCCGGGCACAAGACCTAGAGTCACTTTTCTCAGGGACACGTGCACATGCATACACTTAGGATAAAAATGTGAACTTCGTGGCCCTGAGAAGTGTCACACATCCACATAGTAAGTAGGACATTTCACACATGAATGAGGGGTCTGCATCTCAAATATAAGTCAGCAAAGATCTGTGAAAATTGTTGAGAGGGGCAAGTAGAAACTCAACAATTTTACTCGATTAAGTAAGGAATAATTCCATGGTAGCTAACCATCCTCCTGTCTCATCAAGAAATTTTGTGGTAGACTCATTCTATGGAAAGTTTTGTCTACAGTTTTCCATCTGCTGTGGTAATCGTTATTAATGAAGCTGCCGTCTTAGCATCTTGGGCTGTGATTGTTGTCAACTCGTCAGTGCTAAGTAGGGTCGGTGGTGGGGAAGGAAGGAGTACCTGAGTGGCTTGGATAGTGTATCTCACACAGCATGTGAGAAATTTCTGAGCTGTTAATTCCACTTTCTGAAAGGAACATAAAATGAAATCTGCAAACATTATATTTGCTAAGACTCACCCGGCAGATTTTTCTGAAATCCTGTTTGAGCTGGGAAGCCAGCTTCCTGTCCCAGATGCGAATACATGGAGTTCACGTTAATCTCCAATTTTATCAGAAAAAATCCCTGTTCACTGTCTGCACCCTGACGTTGGGCATCCTGGCTCTCCCCGAATACACATAAGCTTCATTCTTGGGAGGCTGTGTCCTCAGGGGAGAGCCTTGGGGAGCTAACTTTTCTGCAGCTACCTCTGAATTGGAGGTCCATGAAAGTCCGTGTTTTTTAATTTTTATTTTGGTGCTGGGATTTGAACCCAGGGCTCTCATATGCTAAGTACTTACTATGCACTAAGCTACACCCAAGCTCCTCTTCCGAAGTTTTTTGTTGCTTATTTTTTGCTGTGTTTTTGAAAGTAATTAAAGGCTAAACAATATTTAAACAATAACTGTCAGAGGCTGAACTACTGGGTGACAAAGAGAGTCATTTTATTTTTTTTATTTTTTTTGTCTTTTTGAGACAGGGTCTCGCTATGCAGTTCAGGCTAACCTTGAGCTCACTTTTGTAGCCCAGGCTGGTCTCGAACTCGCATTGATCCTCCTGCCTCAGCCTCCCGAGTGCTGGGATTACAGGCGTGAGCCACCACGCCCGGCTGAGAGTCATTTTAAAAAAATCTCAAATTCCAGCTTTGCAAGACAGAAAGCAGAAGGTGAAAGTGAACCTAAACACATTATAATTTATCCTATTAGAAATACCTCAAAGCAATTAATTTTATCCTCTCTTTCATCTTCCATGGGTCAAATTTCCTTCCCTCCTGGGCTGTCCCACCTATCTCCCAATACATTTTATTTAAAAGGCAGAGAAAACTGAGCCTAAGGAAAGAAGTTGATCCTATAGTAAGTGACGCAGTGGATACAGTCGTGCTGCGTGGAGACCTTTTATACATCTCTTCATACAGAGTGGAAATTCCAAAAATAATGACACAATTAAGATGGAGTTTATGTTCCAGACACTGTCAAGCAACTAACACCCACTGTCTTCTCTCTCTTTCTCCCCCTCCCTCCCTCTCTCTCTCTCTCTCTCTCTCTCTCTCTCTCTTTTTTTTTTTTTTTTTTTCAATTTTTTGCAGTGCCAGGGGTGGAACTCGGGAACTTGTGCTTGGCAAAGAGGCACTTATGCTGCTGAGCTATCTCCTCAGCCCTGGCTCATTTCATCTTTACACAATTTGTCACTATCATTATGCCCCCGTGCTGGTGAATTTTAAGCCACCCATCTGAGGCCTAGAACTACTAAGGAACAGAGCTGGCATCTGAACCCACACTTGTGTGATTCCACAATAGTGATGCCACAATTTACAACCCACCAAAGTGGGTTGCTTGCAACAGTTGGGAGTGGAAGTTCATGACCACGTGACATCCCAGAGAATGCCTCAGTCCCGAAGAAAACAGTGAAATAGATGCAGTCCTGTGGGCACTTAGAGCTTTCCATGAGAACCTTGACTTACTCAGAAATGCAGGTCATCTGAAGCTGCCATTGCCAAATAATTTGAATTCATTTGCTTTCAAATTCTTTTTGTGGCTTTTTCTTCTGTGTTTTGAATGGAAAGTTTATATTGAGGAATCTACATTACTTTCTTATAGCATTTCCTGGTTGTGCTTCCGTTTTCCTGGCTTTTATATCCCTCAAATGTTATTTTAAACTCTTAGTCATCTAGCACTCACAGTACATATTGGCTTGGAGGATTTTTTTTTTTCTTTGTACTCTTCATATTTCCCATTTTTCATGTATTTTCAGAAAAACCCAGAATCTCTCCTGGAAAAGGAAATGCCTAGTCTTGTAGCTTATTGTCTATTTTCTGTTCTGCATCAGTTTGACTTCGGTGTCTCAAATTTTTCACCTTCCTTTTGCATCCCCGCTGCCTTTGTTCATTTGTTCCTTTTTCCCTCGCCTCTTCTACCCTAAGTGTTTAACATGGTTCTTCTCCCTGAGGAAAACAGCTCTTCCAGGAAAGGGGAGGTTTGGCTTCCCAGGCTGCCAATTCAGCATGGCAGTGGGGGGGGGAGGGGGGCGGCAACTGAGAAGCGTACATCGGAAATTGCTGATAGGCGGAGAAAACCCTGGTAGGGTGGCTGGAAACTGTGGGATCCATGAATTTTCTGAGGCTGTGTTCATTACTCAGGGAACTCTGGCAGGTTGAGGCCTGCTCACCTCTCCCGGAGGATGAGTGCTCCTGCTAATGGAATTCTTCTGTTTTCTTAGGGCTCTGTTTTGTTTTCTGGAGTCCAACCGCAGGAGCTAGTGAGGGTGGCAGCTGCCCCTGCCGTTCCTGTCCCGGTGTGGCTGTGACCCTTCTCTCTTTATCGCCTTAAGAGAAAGCCGATGTCCCAGGGCACCCAGGGAAGCCCTGTACCCCAACTTGAAGAGCACCTCATTCTTTCCCTATCTTTTCTTTCCCCATTAATTGTGAAATCCCCAGTCCAGGAAAGATGGTGAGAAGACCATTAAATGGATACAGTTTTGCATCCCGATGGTGAAGTTGTACTTTTTTTCTTGCCGTGCTGGGGCCTTGCAATGCTAACCATGCTTCTACCACTGAGCTTGTACCCCCCAGCCCCAGTTGATCTGCCTTTATTGGGGTTTTCTTTTGGTGATTATGGCCTCAAATTCTAATGTTACTGTAACTAATTCCTGACAGATGACAGATTTTTTTTTTTTAAAAGCACAGTTCAGTTAAAGTAGACTTCTTTTGGTAAACTATTTTTAATAAAATGCATAGGATTAAAAAAAAAAAAAAAAAGCAACCCAACCCTAATAATGTGTTCAGTCTGGATTTGAAGGCATGTTGTCGACTAAAAATCACTACACACATTTTATTAATATTACTTAAGGAATATACTGGCTAACTAGTCGAAGAGAAATCTAACCTTGTGTAAATTGGTATCATGACAAGGCCTCTTTATAGATACTGAGTGAAAATTTTGAACTATTAAAAATGCTAAACTATTTGTGGACATATTATTTAATTTGCTTAAAATACTACGCAGGGAGTCACTATCTCAAAGGACAGAGATGACAAGATGCAGAATCTGCAAGATGTGTGCTGAGAAATATCTAAAGCTCGCAGAGTGAGCAATCCCAGTTTGGGGGAGACTCATGATAGGGACGGAGCTCAGGCCTTTGGGGGTTCTAGGCAAGTCTCTACCCCTGAGCCACACCCACAGCTGCCTTGGTTTCCCTATAAGAGACAATGTCTCTCTGTATTTCCCAGGCTGATCTCAAAGTCCTGGGCTCAAGCGACCCTCCTGCTTCGTTCTCGGGAGTGGCTAGGTTTATGAGTATGAACTGCCACTCCTAGCTTTTTAGCATCTCTGATTTTAGGACACTTTAGAAAACTGCACGCCCATTTTCCAGCCTATATAGTATGGGTCGAAATCCATGTACCTAATGGCATGCTCTGCAAAGAGGAAAGGCGAGAAGGTTCTCCGTAAAGGTGGCCTTGACAATGGGAAGCCCTTTATTCAGCGGGACTCTGCTCCCTTAATACAAGCGATCCTGAAGTTCCCTCTCCCTCTTTTCCACTGAAGAGAATTATGAGTTAGAAAATGCAACCAGCAGAGAAGCGAATCCTCCCTGCGAACCCAAAGGTTGGCATTCCGGACTTGACTGATTGCCCTGACTACTCCTCTCTCCCTGGCGGGAGCAACCTCACCCCACCCGGAACCACAGCGCCATCTCCTCCGAGCTGCTCACCCCGCGGCCATCCATTATCTCCTCCACCCCACAGCTGTTTTTCACACACACTCCACGCAAGCGATCGGAAGCTTTCCTCAGCCTTAAAAAAAAATGTTAGTATGGTTTTTGTGACTTCCTTCTGAGCTCTCGCTGAATGGTTGCTCCTCTTCTTTCCTCCCCCACTGCTGTAGGTGACATCATCAACCAAGCATCTGGCTGTCCACAGGGTTAACATCTCAGGGACTTGGACAGGTACAGCCCAGGCACCGCGGGGCCACAGCCCCCCAGCCTTTGCCATGGTGCCAGTTTCACGGCCAACGTCATGACTGGAGCCTCGCTGGAAGCCGGGAGTCACAAAGCCTGTGTCTTTCGTGTGCCCCTAGCACCTGGAACCACACAGACAGCATCAGATTCCGCCTGGAAAACAGGCGGCTGCCTTTTTTCCCTTCGAGGCAGTATGGTAACTGGAACTGGAAGATTCTTAAACAGCAAAAAGGTTGGTGCTTTTGCTATTTCCAGCACACTGGACAGCCTACACAGAGATCCGTCAGAATGGGCCAACGCACACAGCCAGAATGTAAAGTTTTCCACCTTCATGGTAAATTTCTCTTGACAAATGAAAGCAGTCCTCATGCTTGTGTAGTGAAACTTTCACTTTAGTTTTTTTTTTTTTTAAATCCCTCTGAATTAAAAAAATTTTTTTTTCTTTGCAGAATTTCCCCTATAAACACACAACTGAATATTATGATTCGCATTTTCGGTCTGGTAAATTTCAGGGAGAGAAAAGTAAAGTTATTTGGCATTAGTTATGCAGCCAGTCAGCGGTAGCATCTACGATGGTAGTCAGATGCTAGCACCGTAGCAGCCTCTGCCAGCGTCTGAGCGCCTGGGAAGACTGAGACAGGAAAAGAACCTGAAATCAGTCTGAACAGTACAACAAGGGCCACATCGCAAACAAGCATAAAGAAAGGAAAGGGGAGTTCAATATCTTTGGAGTTTTCAACTTGGATTTTCCGTCGAGCCTCGCGAACAGTGACGCTCGGTAGGGCAGGAGACGGACGCTGCACCACGGCCAGTGCCGCAGCCTTGTGAGTCTTGCAGGAATTGCTAGGACAGCATAAACCAAGTCATGTTCTGAGTGCTTTGCCATCAAAGCTGCCAGGAGAGATATTTTCTCCATTTTCCTGTGTCCCTTTTGTCACATTTTGTAACCCCAAGTTACTATTTTGGTGCTTTGGGAAGTAAGTTTCAGTCTGTATTTGCCAAAAAACAACAAAAATGTAGAATTATAAGATCCATAATATATGTGGCTTTAGAAATATGTGCTTTTTTGTCTTTGAATGGGAACTGTCAAAATCCAATCCAAACCCTGCCTCATTGACAAATTTTATAGCTGTCTAAGGTTTAAAGCGATGTAGAGTGTCTGAGCCAATAAGTTGATTTGGTCAGAGCAAAATGGTAATGAGCCTTTGATCCGTGCAGAGGGCAGTGAGCTCAAAGCACAGCCTCAGCCTGCACCCCTCACC
This sequence comes from Myocastor coypus, assembly GCA_004027025.1. Taxonomy (NCBI): domain Eukaryota; kingdom Metazoa; phylum Chordata; class Mammalia; order Rodentia; family Myocastoridae; genus Myocastor; species Myocastor coypus. The sequence continues at coordinate 67,606 of PVJA010003439.1, read as the reverse complement.
CTGCCAGCTGTCTCGCAAATGCCTGCCATTGGTCACAGGGGGGACCAGGAGAACTCGGAGTGGGGCTGGATCGGCGCAAATCCATCATCCCTCCAAGCCCATCACTCAAGCACCAGTCCTCCGTACAACAAACCAGCGTGTTCCCTCTCCAGGCAGACGTGGGGACGTTGCAATAAAGAAATGCTCTTTTCAAAATGCCAGTATTTGTTTTTAAGTGGGATTTTGCCCCTTTGGCTGAAAATAAAGGCAGCTTAGCATGTGTACTCCATGGCTTGAGGATTTTAAAGGTAGCTGTGATGGTGACGTCAGAGGTGGGAAGAAATAAATGTAAAAAGTCTTCAGAAAAACCTGCTGGCTGCTCCACTCACCATGAGGGCGAGGATACGAGGCTCACAGTAGCAGCACAGGGCAGCTGCACCGTGGTGGGGAGGTCAAAACAAGACGTAATATCTAGACAAACATGAGACATGAGGCAGTGCGTATGTGAAAGTCCTGCACCCCACAGTAACACCCAGGGCACTTTCTGTGTGTAATCCGCTCCCAAGATGCTGCCCTATGAGACACAAGTCTTTTGTTAGCTCTCAGCCCTCAAAGGACAGAGTTACTTTTCTCTGCCCTGTGCTGTTTTTAGAAGTAGGTTATATGATGGAGGCAATAACCCACATTGCAATTGTATTGAGAAAGTAAAAGTAAAAATAATTTTTCTCCATAGTCCACTTTCTTTTTCCGATCAAAACACCTTTAACAGTCAACAGATTTTGATTAAATGACCAGAATGTGCCAGGCACTGAGAACAAGGGGTGGTGACAGAGATCTTGTGTTGAGTTGGGTCACTGGAGTTCCCCCACGGGCTCCCTAGTACATCTACTTATCACTGTGGCATTCAGGTTGTCGAGTACATAAGCTTATAAGAAATTAGTTTATGAACTATAGCCCTATAATAAGAAAAGACTAATAAATATGGAAACTGTGTTGTGTAAGACCTGGGAACAAGGGTTATTACTTTTTTAAATTGTTGATTGTTGAACTGGCAAGAAGCTAGGGCTCGTGCCTTTCTGTGGCATGGCACACTGGGAAGACCATGCCGAGAGTTAAAAGGGTCATTTTGTAGCAGACAGTGTTCCAGCTTTGCATGCAAAGGGCTTGAACCCAAGATGAGATGGTGTTGTTTCTGGCCTGTTTTATATTCAAGGGCAGGCTCCCATTTTTAAATGAGTTGGGTTCCAGAAACTGGTTTGGAAGTCCGTTGTGTGGAATATGAAGTGCTCTGCTGCAGAAGAATACAGGAGTATTCACGATAGCCAGGCTCCCTGTGATAACCCTTGGCAATGCTGTCTTCCTTTACAGTGGCCTTGGGGCCCTGCGGCCCACCTGTCAGCCTCGTAGGCACCTGCGCTCCCAGCCCACGATGTTCTACACTGACTCACCACTGCTCCTTGATTCGCTGGACTCCTTCCACCTCAAGGCTTTGCATGGGCCCCTGCTGCGCGCGCAGCCTCTCCTCCTCCAGAGCGACCTTTCCAGAACAGTCATCTCACTCCTCCACACTCAGAATCACCTTCTGTCCTGCTTGGCCCTTTTACTTTCTCAAGCAACACACAAGACACTGACTTGTTGAGTGGATGACTGGTCTGTCCCACTTGAAAGGGGGCTCCCTTGGGCAGGGATGTTTGCCTCTTTCCTTCCCTGCTTATTCTCAGCACCTAGAAGAGTCCCTGGCACAAAGTCAGCGTCTAGTAAAGAGCTGCTGAATGAATGCAATCATTAAAAAACAGATTTCAAGCTTTTGCCCTGCAGCGGCCTCCGAGTTTAGCAGAACACTTAGGTGATCATGAATGAGTGGCCCAGACCGCTTCTCCTTTCCCACCCGGGAAGCGCATCTTCTCCACCCTGCTGGCCTGAGCCGGTGGATTCCCCGCTGGCTGCGGACATGACAGGTTCCCTTCTGGAGGCACAGGTTTTCATCTGCCAAAGCAGAATGTCCCTCGGCTACTCTTTGAGATCATTTAGAGCTGCTAACGTCCACGGTAAGAATGGAGGCAAAAGCAGAGGCCCTTTCTGTAGCCCAGTACTTGCTGCGATGACGGTAGAGTTGCCGGGGTGTACTTCTGCCCTGTAGCACTTCCGCCCTGAAGCCGCGGAGCTCTGAGCCATGTCTCTCTAGTGTCTGCTCAGAGCTCCCCGTGGGTGCCATGGACTAACATGGGTATCTACTATGCTTGGGGTTTGCTTCTGATCCAGAGAATGTGACCAAGGGAATTTCAGATTGGACTTGTAGCCACTAGGAGGTTCTTTCTCAGATAGAAGCGAAGGTGGACTTCAGGACATTGGCCTCTCCATGGAATGGGGACGAGAACCCACTGGAGAATGCAGAGTCTCGAAGCAGAGCTAAGCCCCCAGCTTGCGCACAAACATTCTCCTTTGAATGGCTCCACTGCGGTGAGCCGCCCCATCCTCAGAAATAGGGTTGTCTTCCCCCAGTTAGGTGAAACGACCTTTGCATGTCACCCGGCCTGCTCCCCAACTTCAGGGTGTTTCTGATTGTTCACAGCTGTCTCGTAACCTTACCATCTCCCAAAATTTAAATTTCTGAGATTTATTTTAAAGCTTCTTTGTGCCTGGGAAGCAGACTTTCCTCTTTAAATCCTGAAATCACCTTTGAAATTTTAGACAAGGGCAGATGTCACTTCATGTGACTGGCAAACATTCCACATGCCATTTGTTGTGTGTGGTTGTTGCTTTCCCGTTTGCTTCTTTTTGCTTTTCCCCCCTCCTTTATAAAAATCACCACCACACTATAAAACCAATTAAAACAAACTTTTCAAAGACTCTTATTTCCTGGCTGCGATATTCCAACCTCTGACTTTTTCTGAAGCACAAGATAAGACTTTCTGATTAACTGGGGGTGGGATGTTTATTCAATCTGTTCCTTTTATACATTATGGATACTGCTTTTTAATTTTTATACCATGTCAGTGGCATATACTTTCTGAAATTAATAAATACAATGCACACTATCAATGTGTGAATTCAAAATTTTTTCTGTAGTTTGACATACAAAAATGTACTCACACACTTTTAAAATCTACTGTCAAATCATTTCACATCTGTACCTAAAGCAAACAGACATAATGCTAACAGCTTGTTAGAATTCAGAAATGCCACCCGCTAATCAGCCCACCTGTGGCATTCTCGGTCCATCTTGCAAGCTGCATAGCCTGCTGCCAAGAAGCTTGACAAGAAAATGTATATTAAATTATTGAATAAGATTGGAAATATTGTACAATGTGGGATAAAGAGAATGCGCAACGTGTGGCCAACGAACATACTGTACTTTTTCATTCTAATGCTTGTTTGGAGGTGACCTAGCTTCATTCCCATTTGCCATAAATTACAAAGCTACCAAGTCCCTGGATGCAAAGTCGGCAGCGAGGTCTTCATTGTTGCTATCGAGTGTTGCTACACGTCGTTGGCATCAGCAAAAAGACAAAGAGCAGAAAGCAAATTCTGAGCCGAGTTTGACAGAAACAATTTTCATAAAATTCCACCCTGCGTAAAGAGTAAAACAAAGAAGATTTCTTGCCATTCCTGCCATGCCTCAGAAATTTCAGTAGCAAGGATGTCAACCAAACCCAATCATTAGGTATAATTTAAAATCCCAGGAAAAGGGTCTTTTGGTCTTTCTTAGAAAAAAAAAAAAAAAAAAGCCAAATAAAATACAAAAGTAAAACTGAGCTGTTAAGCTCTTTGGAACAGACTGGGGCAGCAGATCATAGAACAAACCATGAGTGCCCTCTGCCCACGGCAGGAAGCTCGGGAAATCGGCATGTACGTGTGACATTGAGCGACACGATTGCCTCTCTGCAAATTATTAGTTTCTATAGAATATAAATGAATATGCTCAGAGGAGTATCTTCTCTGGGGGTCTGTGAGTAAGAAATGTCAGTTTAGCATCTGTTCTTTTAAGGCTATTTGCTCTGGGAAGGCAGTGTGTTTTGCCATAAATTTAGGTCATTAATTTGTATCTGTTCTTTGTTTATTTAAGAAACAGGACAAAAGGGCAGCTGCGGAAACATTTGGCTGTGCCGAGGGGTAGTGGGCTCAACATGCTGGAATTCTGCACATGACCAGCTTGAGTTTGTACCCACAGCTACAGGACAGAACTTTATGGAAACACTTTGCCAAGCCATGTGGTGCTCGGCTTCTCTTTGCATCAATACCCTTTTAATTACCTGATCCTGAGGGGAAAAAGTTAGAGAAAGTATCTGTGCAAAAGGAACCCGAGGAAAATCAGACTTCTCTTTTAAAAAGAAATCCTCGTGCTAGGATGGCTGACAATTATTCCACAGCACATTAACAGAATTTTTCTGCAAGTGGCCTGCAAAGGTAACACTCTGACCTATATAATTTGATATTTATAAATGGAAGCACAATAATATCTAGTAAATTGATTGTTAACAACATTTAATGCTCTGAAATTGGCCATTAAGTACAGAATCATTTGAAAGGCATTACTGCTATTATGAAACATTGCAGAGGTTTTATTTATTATCATAAACCTAATGGACTCAGTAAATTAGGTGTATTTACAAAGGTCATTTGCTGCTTGTTGATACTGAATTCTAAGCACTTTAATTCCTATGGAGTGCAAAGCATAGGGTTTTCAAGGAAGGCCCAGATTTAAGCTACTTACAGTCAGCAACATGGCAACATAATGCCTTGGATTTGAGACAACAATAGTAATAATGATGATGTAACAAGGACTGTTAGGACATTTAAAAGATTATATTTGACAGCTACTATGTTTTCGATCTAAGAATACATTTTAGGAAGAAAAGTAAAAGTCATTGTTGGTAAATTTTAAACAACGAAGACAAATTTGTGCCTAGAATTCTATTTCTGGTGGATGAAATATGAGCCTTTCCCTATTTTTTTCTAGGAAATCTCTCCCAGGGGCAAGATGTGGCCGCCCTATGAATCCTAATAGTTTTTTAATGTCAGCCTTGGGGGCTCTGTTCCCAGAACCCACTTGCTGTGTCTATGGGGTTGTCCAAGATATAAGGGAAATGAAGAACCTCACCAGATAGACAGTTAATTTTTCTGTTGAAAGTATCTTCGCATGACTAAGAATTCATTTTTCAGCTGTTTTCTTATGAAAAAATTGTGCCTGGAACTATGAGGGCTCGGCCAGGGTAAGCTCACGCTCTGTGCCATTCTCCAGGAGACTCGGAAGTCCAAGGTGGATGTGCAGTTGTCCACCCTGCAGCTGGCGGCCAGTAGCTGTCTGCAGGGTGACCAGGACAGCACAGTTAGCGACGCTGAGGTTAAGAATAGTGCTGCAGCAGCACCTGTCTTTCATTTCCACTTGCCCTGTCTGTGGAGTCGTCATTAGAGTTCAGGCCGATCCAGATGTCTGGCTCTTGGAATACATGTTCACCTGGCTCAAAGAAAGACTGCCATCTTTTCTGCCATGGCATTGTTTTGTGCTCAGGTGGTACAGAGAAAAATTTAAAAAGCATCAAGCCGAATCATTCCTGGGAAAAGTCTGAAAAGATTCTTTTCAACAGGAGTGGAAAAGAAAATGAAAGGTAAAACCAGTTTGACTCTGAGATGGTATTTAGAGCAGAAAATTCTGGAAAGGTGCTTCCTGAATATGTACATACCAATCACTTGAGATTCCCTGTGTACTCTATTATCCCCATCAACAGACGTGGGAAGGACAGCCAAGCCAATGTCCATTCAGTGTCTACTGCAGATGAAGAAATACACTAGACACTGTCGTTATCAAATGCCATCTGGAAAATAAAATGTTGTTTAAACTCTTCTCAGAAACTTAAGTGTACCAAGAGTATGTAGAACCATCCTATATGCTTAGATTTATTTAAAACTGTCTTTTGAGTAAAAAAGAAAAGGACAGAAAAGGGAAAGGACAGAAAAGGGAAAGGAAAGGAAAGGAAAGGAAAGGAAAGGAGAGGAGAGGAGAGGAGAGGAAAGGAAAGGAAAGGAAAGGAAAGGAAAGGAAAGGAAAGGAAAGGAAAGGAAAGGAAAGGAAAGGAAAGGAAAGGAAACCAAGATCATTCTAAAATGAAGGCAGGTCCTGGCGTGATAGCACCTGTAGTCAGGCTGCTTAGGAAGCTCAGGTGACAGGGTCTCTTTCTTTTTTTTTTTTTTTGCTTTTTGAGACAGGGTCTCACTATGCAGTTCGGGCTGGCCTTAAGCTCACTTTTGTAGCCCAGGCTGGTCTCGAACTCACATCGATCCTCCTGCCTCAGCCTCCCGAGTGCTGGGATTACAGGCGTGCGCCACCACGCCCGGGTGACAGGGTCTCTTGAGTTCAGCTTTTGCAAACATAGTGAGACCTTGTCAAAATAAATAAGTAAATAAATAAATGTTAAGTAAATATGAAATAAGCTATTACTTAAAATTTTAAAACAGACAACAAATTAGATGCAAGAGATCCTCAGAATTCATCAGTTGGAAGGAAATTGATCAGCGTCTCATCGAGCAGGGCATGGAAGCCTTGGGCTTGTTTCCTCCCTCAGCCTCTCAACTCCGTTTATCTCAGGATGCTTTGCTTTTGGTTTGACCCCATCTAGATGGCTTTGTTCTCCCACGCAGTCCCCTGATGCTAGATGCCTGATTCCCTAACACAGCTGACGGGTATCTGTGTTCTCTGTTATAGGCCTTCCAATGGCCATAAAGAAGGGTCATCGGATGTGTGTGAGGACAGGGCAGTGCTTATATGAGAGGAAGACGTTCCCAGCCTCTCTCCTTCTTCTTAGCCTTGCTTGCATTTCAGTTCTACTCCAGCATCCCTTGACTGTTGCTCCTCCACTTTCCTCCATGTCTTTTTCTCCTTAATCCAGCTCACATGTTCCCTATCTGATCATTGTTCCTGGGGGGGGGTAGCCTTTGGGATGCAGTCTAGGTGTTAAAGGAATGATTATTCATCGAGATCCTCTGGCATGAACACCCTCCTCTCCTTATAGAGGCTGTGCTCTCTAGAGAATAGGTTGGCAGCATTTTTCTCAAAGTGGAATAAAAAAATGCATCACACTTAAAAAAAAAACCCACATGGCATCTCTCAGGAGACTTTTGATGCAGGTTCCTTTTCTGTCAAGAGAGGAGGCAATGTTGTTGTGGAAAAACATTGAACTGGTGATCAAGAGAGCTCCCTTTTAGGCCTGGCTCTACTAATCAGTAAAGAGGGGGCTTGTCTTTTATAAGCCGCCTTGTCCCTTGGGGGTCCTAGGTCTCCAGTGTAAAACCCAAGGGCAGAACTTTGGTCCTTCCAGTGCTGACACTGTCTGAGTCGAGGAAATGGGGCCCTGAGACTTTGAAAGGAGATTTTTGTTAAAACTCCAACTCGATGACCATGAATGGACAATGACATTTGCCCTTTTATTAGTTTTGCTTGCAAATCACACGGATTTTGTCATTTGGGCCAACATTTCTCCGGAAAGAGCATCCAGCAGTCATTTAAGATGTAATTTAGGAAACCGATTAATTGATTTTAAGTTTGAAATCAACATTCTCCTTTTTGGGCAATGCCTAGTGAAAGAAAGATAGTCAATGTCATAATTTTGTTTACTTGATACAAAATGAAAGATCTATCCTGAAGTATCTCTTTAAAAAAAGAAAAATTTTCTTTTTTTTTCCATAAGGCAATTAAATTAACCCACAACTCCTTTTTATTTATACATAGACATATATACACATATTAAACTAACTTCAAATAAGATTAGGAATCTTTCTTCCCCTCACATTTTAACGAACATCTCATTATATATTTTGTGTTGATAGAATTTTTGTCAGTGAAATGTGATTCAGTAGTCTTTGAAAAACTGTAGCGGATCTAGAACAAAAGAATGGGCAAAACGGCCTGATATTTTGCATAAAGAAAGGGGAGAAGAGGGGCAGAAAGGGAAGGGCAAGCGAGGAGAGGCAGAGAGCAGGGGTGGTGGCTCTGAGCCACTTCTGAGAGCACACGAGCAGGCTCCATGGCCCCTACCTGGGGCCACCACTGGAAGTGAAGCAAGGTAGAGCAGGAACCTAAGCTCTCTGGGAAGCTAAGGTGCTTTCCTAGCACAATGAGAGCGTTGTGCTCTAATTAATTGATGTAACTTTTAAAAATATCATCTGATTGCTGGTGCTTCAGAAAGTAGAAGTGTAATTAAGGCCAGTGTTTTCCCCATCTCCACTCACCACACCTTACTTAGCAAACCACAAAGCCCTTTGGAGGTGGGGCACAGGCCAAGCCTTCCTCAGCACAAGCGTGCTGCAATCGTCTTCCTGAGACTCCCTCCGCCTGCATCTGTTAGCCGGCCCGTGTTCTCCTCAAATCAGGACTCAGCTCAAAGACAGTAGTAATCACCTTTGCCTTGGGCATCATTCCATGGCAGCCACGCTGCTGCTGCCCTATCAATCCTTTGCACCTCACACTTTAGACTACACCCTCTTGGTCTCTTCTTAACGCCCTCACAACTCCTTTTTGTCAGTGACAATCTCTCATACCTTCCCTTTCTATGGATCAGCTAATGAGCATACTAACCTTTGTCAGTAAATAAAACATTCTCCCATCATTGGACTTAACCTAGAAAGTTCCAGCCCTTGTCTACAAGTAAACTTCATTATTAATGGGCCAACTCTCAGATCATTTTTAACTCTTACCTATTTAAACCTTTCTAAGCTACCAGGTCACCACTGGTGCCTATAATATTATTAGGAAGTAATACAGGCACCAAAAGTAATCAGGCTTGATGTGAAATATTAAATCTTACTCCAGATATCACACGGGACTAAAAAAAGACATAAAACACATCAAATATCAGGCCCATGCATGATAATTCCCCAAACTCACACCAGCTCAATGTCTCAATCTATGGCTTTGAGAACTAAGCAGATATCAACCAACAAACTGATATTAATGTTTATTGAGGGCTTACTGTGTTCTAGGCTGTAACTTAAGTATTTTTTGTGCATTTTTTCACTGAATTTTCTCAACAAACTTCAGGAGAATGTGCTATTAGTTCCCCTTAAGCAACCTGCTCTTGATTACAATGCTACCAAAGTCACAGTCAGAGAAGAGACTAGGACCTGACAGCTTAATGATATTTTTCTCTCTGTGCTAAACAAGATAATACTAGGTTCAGACTCTTAAAGCAACCATACATGGAATGGGGACTTTTATCCCTAACAGAAACATTTGAGCAGGACAGTCAGTGAAGACTAAATATCTGGAGAGAGGGCTACAGCCTGTTGAAACAGGGACCAGCTTTTGCTTTGAACAGAAGTGGGAAAGACACACAGGAAGGACCTGGACTCTGAGCCTCTGATGTTCCGTGACCATCATACACTTCTAAGTTGTCTACTGGCATCATGTTCTCTTAGCAGTAAATATCGGAGATATTAGCCACATAGGTGCTATATGGCCCCAGAAAGAAAATCCAGAGCCAATATTGATCAGATTTTATTATTCTTTACCTGAAGATTGCAGTTTAGACGAGACATGAGTCACCACCTAGGGAAGTATGGATTCAGTAAGAATTTTTAACTGGATTTAATACTTGTTAATTGACTACAATTAGAACAATCCTTTTTCGCATTCTGGAGGTATAAGACTATCCTGTAAATCCATTGAAGAGAGGAAATGATTTCTTTTTTTATTTCATCTGGAGGGAAGATGCATTTTTATTAATCATTCAAGACTCAAATTTATATCCATTTCTATTCTGAATACTAAAGAAACAAAATAGCTTCTTGAAACAATGAGGATTTAACATTTTTGTGTCTTAAATAACTGTTAATCAAGGAAAAAAATCTCTTTGCATGAAGCAGTTGAATTGAGAATTCAAAGTCTACTTTTCTTAATGATTCATCCAGATCTGGGTTCTTAGGGAGAAAATGGGAGACAGAAGGGAGACTTTGCCAGTGCTAGCTCAGGTTGAATACAGGGCCTCTGCGAAGCTCCAGAGAAGGAACGAGTTGGATGAAATTCAGAGCTCTGATCTATTGAACTTTGTGTGCGTGTGCGCGCGTGTGTGTGTGTGTGTGTGTGTGTGTGTGTGTGTGTGTGTGTACGTGTGTGATTTCTTAAGAAACTGATACTATCACAGCTGCATCATTTTCATGTTAATAAATGTGAAAAGGCCTCAGGAAACCCTATGGGCTGGAAGTTGTGGACATGGAGCTTTAGCTTTAAAAACTAATTCACTGGAAAAGGTGGTTGGGGCCTCTTTCTTTTTTCCTACTTTTAATCATAGAAAATATTATTTTCTGTGGGTCTTGATATAAAATGTGGTAGTCTTTTTTTTTTTTTTCTTAAGAATCAACAATGTTCAATAGCTACTTCAACGTGTTATTTTAAGATAAATACATGTAAACTGTGGGTTTGAGCGAAGTGCATTTTTAATCCAGGTCATAGATTCAATGGCATGGCCAGGATGCATGTCAGTAGTGCAATGCTTGCCTAGCATTTCGGGGTTTAATCCCTGACACCACAAAACAAAACCACAAATAAGTAAATAATTTTGTAATAGTTGGAGAATGCTGGCTTCTTTGTTGTTACTTAGCCCTTCCCTATGCTCCTGGACTGTCCCAAGAGATTCTGATTTGGCCATACCTTTTCCTTGGTTTCTTTATTGATTTAATTTTATAATTTGAGGTTTGAAACTGATTATCCAGCTTTTTATACAGCGGCACAATTTTTTTTTTTTTTCTATTTAACACATCGCAGAGAACTGAGTGTCAGGTTTCTGTCTCATATGTTCCACAATTCTGTGTTCTGGTATGATGCCGGCAGAGCTGGTATAATTTGAGACAAATAGTGATCTTTCCAAGTTTCATAAAATAAATGCTTATAATTTATAGGAATTAGAAATGCAAATATTGAAACACTGCAGACTGGCACATGGTTACATTTTTTAAAAATTTCAAAAGCATAGACAATTAAAATTGACCTGACCTCCCTCCCTCAAAATTATAGCTAACATTCTGAACTGTACTTGAATAAGTAAAATAAATTATTATTCTCTGAAGAAGGCTGGAAGAAGAAACACACCCCTTGCCTTGTCCTTTTGTGTACTTCTACCCTGAAAAGACGAGCACAAGGTTTGCAGGGCCGAGCACGTTTTTCAGATGTTCATTCAGTATTGGAAAATAAAGCAACACTTAGGTGGGTTTAAGCATCGCCCTGTTAGTTGTTAAAAGTCTTCACGTTGGATGCCAGTTGTGTTTTCCAAATGTCTTAAAAATCTGTTTGAGTAAAAATGTCAAACACTCATGATTTCTAAAGTCATGGGGAGCACTTGAGGGGATCCACGTGGCCGAGGCGACGTCCTAATGGGCTGTCTCCCTCCGTATCCAGCAGAGTGTTTTGCTCAATAATTACGTGTTTACCAGTGGAGTAAGTGAGTAGGTCTGGTTTAATTATCCCAACGCAGATATACCCGTCCTCTTCCATGGACGTCTCACTAGGCAACCTTAGTGTATCATGCTTGGCCTCCGAGTGCCCCCAAGTTCCTCTCCGATGTTAAGCTTGAATACGTCTGGCTGTCATTTGCACCCACTAATCCCATTCTGTCATTGTAGTCCAACACTGCTAAGGCCATGCTGTCCTGCAGTCATTGCCACAGCAATGCTTCCGTTCTCTCTGACCATTGCTTGGAAGGGCAGGTCGCGTAATGAAAAGAAAATAGATAGATAGATGCTCAGACGAGTTGGTGCTTGGGTTCTGCCTCTGCTTTTCATGAGAAATATCACCTTTGACGGGCTATTGAATCCCTCTGAGCATTTTTCACATTATAAACAAAATGACATAATAGTGTTTGGATGCCTAGCTATACATTTATTCTGGGAAATCAAACCCTTTAAAAACTGTCAGGTGGGGCCCGCCAGGATGGCTCAGTGGTCTAAAGCGCTGCTTAGGAAAACTTGGGTGGCTGCAGGGACCATGGTTCGATCCCTGGCACCACATGCTGCGCCAGCTGAGGACAGGCTGAGCCAGCCATAAAAATAAGTAAATAAGCAAACAAAAGTTCTGAAACAAGAAAAAAATAAAAAAATAAAAAATTCTAAAAACTGTCAGGTGTTACGGAAACAGACACCATTTCTATAAGAAGACAAGGTTTCTATTAATGCACCAGCCCTGTACCCTTTCTTTGGCTGTTCTTAGGATTTGTCATTTGTGTTTCTTTAAATGTAGTGGCTGGCCTTAAGTTCACCATTTATTTGTTATTGATCTTGGGCGCAGTATAACAATACTGCAAGGAGGAAGGTTGGGCCAGATAGCTCAGCAGACTAAAGCACTTGCTGGGGCCGAGCACAGTGGCCAGGGTTCAATCCCAGGTGTGTCAGGCTGGCCCCGCCCTTGAGGCATGCTGAGAAGGCAACTGACAGAGCGTGGTCACGCACACCTGTGATCCCAGCCCTTGGGAGGCTGAATGCCAGAGAATCACTACAAGTCCAATCTGTGTAGTGAAATGCTGTAGACGCTGTCCCGAACGTATTAAAACAAAACAAAACAAAACAAAAAAAAAAAAAAATTAAAGGAGGAGAAAAGAAGACGTGAACTCACTTTATTTGATTAATTCATGATGGTACTAGGGATGGAACCCGAGGTTTGAAACATGCTAGGCAACACGTTACCACCAAGCTACATCCCCAGCCCTGAGTTTATATCCTCTAAACCTCAGTATCTACCAGATCCTCATTCTTTATTTCAATCCTCATCAGAAGCCTTTCAGGTATGTGTTATGCAGGCAAGTTAAGTAATGCTTCAGAAATTATAAGCAATTTGCTGGCATCATTGATGCCAACTTTCCCTCATACCATGTTTGCCACCATTCCTGTTACTCCCATCAGTCCCCTAACTGGTGTACTCTCCCTGTGACTGGAGAGTAAGACAGTGACGCGCTTTCCCATAGACTGACTCACTGTAGCTCGGTGGTCGCTCAAGGTCTTAGGTGTCCATTTTTATTGTCTCTCACACATAACTCTATCCAACCTACAGAACAGTGAGCAGGAATGGGGACCCTAAATCAGCATCTGTGCTGCACTTGGAGCGGCCTCGCATTATTTACACCTTGTTTCTGCTTAATAATTTATTAATGATTTTTATATGAAATAATGTTGATACAAATTTTACTGATTCTTAGTCTCCCACACTCTCTTTTTCTGTCTCCTTTCATCTCTGTTATTTGCTTTTCTCTCTTCTGTTTCCGTTTATCCTGTTCTTTCTTCTTTCTTGAATGAGCTGACAAATATAAATCACTCTTGTATAAGAAAAATGCTCAATTATTATTAATCTGCCAAATATCAATCAAGACTTTTCTATGTACAAAGCACTATATCTGGTGCCTGGGCAAATATGCAGTGTGATCAAAAACATAGTGAATGTTTAAGTATTTTTAAAGAAATTTATTAAATTAAAAGACACGTTGTCATTAATTCCACTCAGAAAACTTCCCCTCACTTTAAACACCCTCAGTCCCACTTTCTGAAGCACTTCCGGAAGTCCTCTTTCACGAGTGTCTCTAGCCATGCTGCCGAAACAATTTTGATGTCCTGAATCAATTCAAAATGTCTACTTCTGGGCCACCAGAGCTCACTGTATTTTTTTTTTTTTATCACTTCATAAAGATATTTAAGAAAGAAGACTTTCAGAGCTGCTTCAGAAGGTGACACGAACGGCAGCATATATACACAATGCAAGCAGGAGTGCTTTGAGCAGGGTCAGCAGCAATATGTCTTCAGCTGTAATACATTTTAAAAATAAAACATAATGAGATCACATCTTTCACTATTTTTCTTCAGTCCAGTGTTATCACTGTTCGATCTCTGGCCTACACAGCTGTAAGCAGATCCACATTCATTGTTTCATGCCACCAAGTTGGTGGGTATTTGTTACTGCAGCTGCAGGGTGCTAATACACTCCCTTGCATTTTTCTCAGACGTTTCTGAAACTCTTCAGCAATCTCCTCGGGTTGTGTGCTGCTCCTTTCTTTTCTTTTTCTTTTTCTTTTTTTTTTTTTTTTACATATTGTTTATGTTTCTATAAAACACATTCCATATGTTTTCTTATAACGTCTAAGTTTGCCAAACTACTATCCCTGCTTCACTCCGGTTTCTTTAAAGGCTGTCATTCAGAGGCCAGATAATGTAACATCGTTTGGACAGACTGATAATGATCACATATATTTCTCCTGGCTCCCTTCTCCTTATGACCCATGAATGTTTACCTATTGTTCTTTATTTATGTTTATTGAACAAGCGATCCTTTGTTCAATAATTTAAAACATTGAGCCGAGCGTGGTGGCGCACGCCTGTAATTCCAGCACTCGGGAGGCTGAGGCAGGAGGATCGGTGTGAGTTCGAGACAAGCCTGGGCTACAAAAGTGAGCTCAAGGCCAGCCTGAACTGCATACTGAGACCCTGTCTCAAAAAGACAAAACAAAACAAAACAAAAAAATAATAATAATAATAATTTAAAACATTGGTACTAGAAGTTCCATGGATACTAATAGGTCCAATGAGCTGTAGGAGTGCCCTGAGGGAAGGCAGAGGGGCAAACCAGAGACAAGGAGTGGGTAGGGGGAGCCTTCTTGATACTCAACCCCCTGTCCTCCAATGCCCTGTACAGCCCTGAGAAAACTCACCTAAACCTGCTGCTTTTTTCTTTTTTGTGTGTGGCCAGGCCTGGGGGCAAGGCTGACATAGCATGTGGTGCCAGGTATCAAACAGCAATCATTATGTTTGCCTAAGCTTGCCTAAGCAAGCACTTTAGACTGCTGAGTTATCTTGCCAGCCCCCTGTTGCTTTTTATATGAGATAATGAAATGCCTCTTCTGGATAACCCTTTCAGAACTAGATAAGTAAGTGAGTGACAAAGTAAAAGCAAAGATGCTATGATTATTTCTATCCCTATTCCTGTTGAAAAGTATATCTGTCGGACTTCCGCTACTATGACAAAATGCCTGACATAATCAACTTAAGAGGAGGAAAGGTTCATTTTAGTTCATTTCAGTTCCCAGTTGCTTGGTCTCCTCACCTTTGGACTGGTGGTGGCATGGTGGGAACATGTGGCAGGGGAGATCTAGTCATGGCATGGAGGCCATGAGGCAAGAGAAAGAGAGGATGGAGCATAGGTCCCAGCATCCACCTCAAGGACAAAATCAAATGACCTAACAGTTCTCCTAGACCCTATCCTTGGAAGTTCAGCACTTCCAGAGCATGCCATGGACTAAAGATCAAGTTGTTAGCAGCTGGACCCTTGGAGACATTCAAGGCCCAAATTATTCTTATTGGTCTGTCTAACATTTGAAGTAATCAAATTTTGGAGCAAGTGTTATGCTTTTGGAAGAACTCAGAGTGTCCCATGTATAACCTATGTGTTTGCTTTGCCTGAAAAATATTATACATACAAATTGTTTGGAAAGATAGACATTCGGAAACAACTTATTACCAAAAAACATTGCTCACTCTCTGCTCTTTTCCTGTCAGCAATGTTATCCATATCTGGGGTTGAGGAAGGACACAGGGTGGCAAACAAGTAGCAAGTAGCTGCAAGGAACGTGACCAAGGAGGAGGAAAGGAGCCAGAGAAGGACGCAAAAAGGCCAAAGGAGGCAGGTTTGATCTAGATTCCCAGCTGCCTACTGTCTGAACGTTAGAACTCAAAGACATGCTGCTCAGGCGGGGCAGAGAATTAAACTTCTAGGGGCCTGAAGTCCAAAGGTCCAGTGATCCAATCCTATTCATTTTCCAAATGGCGTCACTAGGCTCCCAAAGACTCAGCTCCTAAAGCCACACCTTTGGATTCACACGTGTTCATCTTCCAACATAGTAACCTTCTTCCTCCAGCAACATGAAGCTAATGTGTTCTGCCCCGTACTTCTGAAATACTTAACCTTGTTATCTGCTAGCCATGTGTTTTTTCACTGAGGGAGGAGGAGCTTGCCTGGCTCTTTCTCATTATGAAAGAGCGGGTCGGTGTAAAGCAAGAGGGTCTGTGACAGTTGGGTGGTTGTAAGTAACTATCAGGCAGTGACCCAGCAAACCCAGGGTGCTCTGACTTACCTCAGTCCAGGCCGCCTGCCATAGCCCAGTAATGGTTTGCAGATAAATTTCAAAACAAAAATAATAGTGGAATAATATTAAAGTCTTTTTATTTGTTTGTTTGTCTGTTTCTCTTGTGTTCTCTAATGTCAACATTCTCTACTGCGTCTGGATATCTTCACTTAGGCTTTATTTCCCATCCAGCTTTTGTATTCTGGGATGCTCCTGAGTACTTATTAAGCATCTACTGAGTGGAGAGATACTGTAAATATGCACCCACGGAACACCTGGCAGCAAGTCAATGCAAAACACAGAGACCAAGGGGGCTTGCCACCCTGAAAGCATTCCTCAGGATCTCCCTGGAGGGACAGAATGAGAGGAGAGAAGACCATGCAGAGCATATATATATATATATATATATATATATATATATATATATATATATTCAGAGCTAATATAAAATGTTAATAAAGGAGTCAAATGTCACAATGCTAAGGAAAAACAACAGTATAGTTCTTATTTTTCCTTTTTTTCTCTGGCTCCCCATAGAGCCAGCAAGTGGGAGGAAGAAGACATGAATTCAGTGTCAGGGGTAGCTGGAAAGGTATTGATCAGGCAATGAAGACATCACGTGATTCTGTGGGGTAGACCACACCGGCTACGACAAAAGATCCAGGTGAGGGGCACAGGTACAACTGAAAAGTGAGATAGGGAGAGGAGAGGGGCGACGAAGGGTGTGGAGGGTAGAGGAAGAGCCACAGTGGGGACTACTGGGAGAGATTTGTCATACTGCATGACCCAGCATGGCAGAGAGTGTTCCACAAACATAAAGGTGGCGACCACGTGAAGAATGACTAAGGGAGGACTCCTGTAGGGAAGCCGGTTGGACTTTGGTTAGACTTGATATAGGACAATGGAAGTGTCCACTAAGGAGAAGCTATGGCTTGGGAAAAGAAACATCCTAAAGACATTGTACATAAAAAGAAATGGTGGAACCCAGTCTTTTGGGTGTGAGGATAATGGAAGAGAAGGAGGAAGAGGAGGAGGAGGAAGAGGAAGAAGGAGAAATGCGGGAAAGGGCAAGGGAGGGCCAAGGACAGGGGAGAAGAAGGGTGACGTCTAACAACTTCCTAAGGCAGTGGTTCTCAACCTTTCTAATGCTGTGACCTGCAATACAGTTCCTCACGCTGCGGTGACCCCAAACCAAAAAATAATTTTGGTGGCTACTTCAAAACTGTAATTTTGCTACAGTTATGATTCGGAATGTAAATACCTGATAAGCATTATAAATTCTCATTGCTAGAAATCAAACAAATTTAAACATAGTGGTTGATCACAAAAACAATATTTAAGTATATGTTGAGAAATATTTATTACTAATTCCAATAAATAACATTTTGCCATGGTATAGCATGGGTTTAAATATGTATTTTCCAATGGTTTTAGGCGACCCCTGTGTTTTAGTTGTTCGACCCCCACCGGGGTCACGACCTACAGGTTGAGAATCGCTCTTCTAAGTGGATATCACTCTGAACTGCCTAAGAGGGGTGTCTCAGTTACTTTTTATTCATTGTTGGAACAAAATACTGACAGCCCAAATTAAGGAAGGAAAGGTATATTTAGCTCACAGTTAATGGAGATTTTAGTCTATGTTCTGCTGGCTCCAAGGCAGATGGCAGCAGTTTATGGCAGCGGAAAACAACAAAGAGCAAAAGAGGAACGGCAGCTTCGGCATCTATCAAGCCTCTTTCTCTTCCTTTTATGCTGACTGCAAAGACTTGAGTGCCTCTGAGAAAGAGGTGGAGGCTGCTGAGAAGACCCGAGCTTCTCAGAACAGCTCAGCTGTGTCAGTCAAACTCCTCCAAGGAACATTTTCCTCAACCTTTTCACATTCCCTTTTTTCTCAGTCACTCTAGGGTGGGCCCATCCTGCCCTGGAGCAGGACCCCCCAGGCCCCAAGGCTTGGAGAGCCAAGCCAATCACATCTCAAGTTGACATGAGGTGGTTGATGTAGGGTAATTTATTAACCACCCCAAGGGGAGATCTTTGGTAGCAACTGGTAAGGGCCCAAGTAACACTCAAGGACAAGGAGACAACATGGGAGAGACCCACTGTGTGTGCATGGGGACCCCTCTGGAAGCAGCAGACTCAAGAGTGGAGGTTCACAACTAATGAACGAGAGGTTGAGAGCTTGGTTTTCCACTGAATGTGCCCCTGTACTGGGTTGCTGTGTGCATTTTGGCCTAAGAAGACCTCAGCCTATAGAACTGTTTGGTGTATTCCATGGAACAACAGAGGTTTCTCCTTTTCTCTCTTCTTTTTCTCTCCTACCCACCAAACACCAGAAGTCTTTCCCAAACACTAGGTCAAGTGGAAAAGACACCAAATATATTTAAACTCTGTCCCAGAGTGGGTCCTGATCTTCCAACGCGGGCCCATTGAGAACTTCTATCCAGAGGAGAGCAATTTAGATTCAGAGGAAGAGTCATCCAAAAGATAATGGTGTGGCAGGAAAGCCCAAAGCAGACAGGTTCCCAAAGGGAGCATAATAAGTGGTGTCAAATGTAATAGAGCAATCAATAAGGGTACCCTGAAAAAAACAAGTGAACAAGTGGAACTGGAAAGGTGTTGCTTATTATACCTTTACTTATTTCAAAACAATTAACTGTTGCTCTACATAATCAGTGATTAGACACTGTAGTTTTTTTTTCAAGCAGGGCCTGATTTTTACACTTCATTACTGTGCACTTGTTACACACTCATTTCACAGAGTTACATAACATGAGACTCTAGCCCTGTTACAAATGCCATCCAAGTAACGGATGCCGTATTTGTATATATGCATGCACATGTACTGTCAGTTGACTTATAGAAAGAGGCTGGTTTTATTTTTTGTAATGTTATCTCATTGTTGTTATGCACCCATTAATGCCATCTGTGAAGCTATCTGCAGGGTGACAATATGCAAATTTTTCTTTTACTTCTTTTTAAATGTAAAGAATATTTTTGTGGGTGTATGTGGAAATAAAAGGGCAACACCATCACTTCAAAATGAATTTGCCTAACTATAAGTGGTAATTTTTATAATTAACTGCAGTTATTAAGTTGATGTTAGTCTCTTCTTTACCAGCCAAGCACTTTCAAGGATGTTTGAGCTCTTGCCTTACCTTTCTCTGGAGTTACATGTAGCATTCCCTGGAACTTGCGTAAAAATTTTGTTATGGCTTCATCTTTTATTTATTTATTTTTTTCTTGTTTCAGAAACTTTGTTTGTTTATTCACTCATTTTTATGGCCGGCTCAGCCTGCCTTGTGGTCAGGGCTGGCGCAGCATGTGGTGCTGGGGATCGAACCGTGATCCCTGAAGCCGCCCAAGCTTTCCCAAGCAGGTGCTTTAGACCGCTGAGCCATCCTGCCGGGCCCCAGGCTTCATCTTTTAGAATGTCCTCTTTTGGAGGCAGAATGGAGAAGGTGACTTATATGTATTATTTTTCATTCTGTTAGTCTAGTCTTGCAGTTGGACACTTAATTTGACATATGGTCTTCGGAATGATCATGGTCGTCCATTTCCACTGAGCTCTGTTGGTCATGGTGAATTAAATCAGATACAATTTGTGAGTATCTACTCACAAATTCCATCAGCATTTTCTCTAAATTGTTGGTTTTGGAGTTCTGTGTTATTCCTTTAGTTCTAGCCACCATGTTTTCTCCACATTGTAAAATAAACCATGGAATGATATTTCTACACACAAACTACTACCCTTAAAGTTCTTTAATTCATCTTCATGAATCTCATACTGTCCACAGAGGTCTTTTTCCCTTCTCATAATGTTCAACGTGATCTGTCCTTTTATGAATGCCGTGAGACTATCACACAAAGCTAACTGGGAGGGAGCAGATGCCTCATTCAATTCCAAATAGAAGGAAATCTGTTGTCTCAAATAATCCCTAAATTCAGACACTTTTAGACAGCTATTATCAAGAGACCACATTCTAAGAGCAGATGTGTTATTAAGGCTGAGAAATGTTATGAGGACTTCGTGATCTGACAAATGATTTCAATCTACCCAACATTCCAACATTTCATCTTATAAAAATTAGAGATTGAAATAACCATCTTGGGGAGGCAAGTTGTATAAGGTAGTTGGAACCGCAGTTGTAACTGTACTTCATTTCCATGCAAGCCTCTCCCTGAATAATGCATAGAAGTCTATTATGTATAGTCTGGTCATTTGATGAGAAGAATCATGATGTATTTTAATTTCTGCATTCAATCCTATAGCTCCTTCCTGCAGATAAAAAATATAGCTTCTGATTTTTAGCAAGGAACGAAATACAAATACATCCAACCTTTACTTATCATGCTTAAATGTGTTAAGTTATTTCATCATATCATTAGCTTTATCTTTATGTGATTACTTGACTTAGAGCCTTTTCAAGGATGCAGTTACTATAAATTTCTGCTGAGGGCTGGCTAATGCTGTCACTTTTTGTACCAGTGTGGTTGTCTACTACAAGCAAGCCTCTTTCTTTATATTCTAAGAATATAAAGAAGTGCGATAGAGTTCTTACATTCTTGGACAAGAGATTCTTCTTCTGGGCTTAAGTGAATGTTTTCATCAGCCCTATTCAGAATCACAAAGCATCCCATCCAATAGCAAAGTGTGCATTCCTCAGTTCCCACAAACTACTTATTACCTGGGGTTGTACTTTGATCTGAAAGTACCTGAGATGCTGTGAGATTTTTATGTAAACCTGTCATTGTTGGATAGAGTAAACCTGAGTCCAGGTGGACATCAATTACTGTAAATAACACGAAAAGCAACAGAGACACCCAAATGCTGCTCAGTGGAGTTATTGTCAACTGTACATGTATTAGGATTTACATTCGCCCTGACCTTACACGAAGTAGGCAACAAAATGTCCTTGGCTGGTTTTCTTTAGTTATGAGGAATCGACTTTCTGACTCAACACTGGTAGATGCATCCTGGGTCTGAAATGCAGGAGCAGAATTTCTACTAGTCTCCGATGACAAGTAACCTTTTTACCTTTGTCTTTAATAATCACCATTTAGGGATCGGGGAGATAGCTCTGTGGCACAAGTGCCTGCCTGGAAAGTGCAAAGTTGTGAGTTTGAACCCTGCCCCTCCAAAAAATCACCATTTGACAGCTAGATTTTGAAAACAGATGATATTTACATAATAATTTTGAGGGCTGAGGAGATAGCTTGGTGGCATAAGTGCCTACCTGGCAAGTGCAAGGTCCCAAGTTCGATCTCCAGCACCACATGCCGTGCCAGACCTGAACCCCAAGGTTCCGTTGGTGGCACAGTCTGTAATCCCAGTGCTTGGGAGGCTGAGGTAGGAAGATCACTACATGTCTGAACTGCATTGTGAGACTTTGCATCAAATGAATAAATTTTAAAAATAATTTAAAAAATATGTTCTATGGCCCAAGTCATAACATGGAAATGTAGCATCACAGAAAGACTAGAGCCCCATGGCCATCTGGTAGCACTACTGTCTGTGTCCACATCAAAGAACACTGGGCTGGCAGGTTAATGCCCTCTGAGGCCTGAGAGTGCTGCTCACTCATGGAACACTAGTAGGTGTAAGACCCTGGGTTCCACCTCTGGCACTAAAAAAGAAAACTGTGTTCCTTGTAGCCAAAATATTTCTGATTTTCCCCGTACTAAATTCAAACTTCATAGCCATCATCACCCAAAATGCATGCACTGGTTCATTCACTGAGCTCCTACTATGTGCAACATGAACACATTCAGAAACCAGACGCTCAAAGAAACTCGTTACAAGATCACAATAATGTTACAACAATGATCTAATGGAAGAGAAATTTAATAATATAGGATTGTGTAAAAGGAATAAGACCCCTGCAGATTTACCATCTCTGCACGAGGACCATGACCAAGAAAATCCTCTGATATACAATCAGTTGTTGAGGGCTTTCAGAAACACAGAGACAAATCCAACAAGTTCTTACCTCACTGCATTCCGAGTAGTTAGGAGAGCAGATGTGTACAAGGAAGATGGAGGAGATGCATTCGGCCTGGGAGGCGCAGGTCACTAGCAAAGTCTAAGAAAGTAGATGTGTGTTTGTACTAGAGGCTATCAGTGAGGCAAATTGATTTGATTTGAATCTTGGAGTGGGCTGGATCTGGGTATGCAGAAGTAGGTAGAACCTTGCCCCAAGTGGATAGGCAAGAGGGAAAGTGTGTAGAGGGGGAGATGAAGGAATTGAGTGAAACTCCAAGTAGGCTGGAAGCCTCAGAGTTCTGTTTTCGTTTTTGCTGTTTTTTTTTGTTTTTTTTTTTTTTCTGCATGCCTGCTAGATTATTTTTATGAGATGTGCTCTTGATTTTACTTCTAGGCTGAAAGGAATGCATCCAAGAAAATATTTTAAGGGTGTGTTGGGGAAAGGTAGAAAATAACGCAACAATGATGGTACTAGCAATCCAGGGTTGTGGCTCAGATGAGGAGCACGGAATAAGGGGAGGCACGGCTACGCTGAAGGAAGCCATGAGGCCCAGCCAAGGACAAGTAGATGCAGAGGTACAGGCAGCCTCCGGGGCAGCTGGGGCTGTCCCCTCCTCATGGGATCTGTGCTCTTTGTGACAGGTTGCTACCCTCCTGGAAGCCTGGGGGTGGAGACTGGGAAGACTTTAGAAGCTCCAATGAAATGGACAGGGAAAGGGCCACAACGGTGACACAGAGGAATCGCAGAGCAGCTCTGGGGGCCCAGGTGAAACTGGGAATCGTGCACTTATGACAAAGCCAGGCAGGATGGTGATTCCACCCAAAACTCAAGTGGGCCAAGAATCAGGAGACAGAGACACTGATGATAAAAGGCAGAGAATGAAAGCTTGACAAAGGATGGAAGGAGATGCAATCTCTGGTAAAGTACAGGGAGTAAAAGGGATGGACTCCAGATTGGGTTTGAGGGAGATTTTAGAGAACTGGATGGATACATGATTCCTTTTAAATGGTGGGGCACAGGATTTTTCAGAAATCTTTTCTCTCCGTGAATTTTTGTATTGGAATTTAATTATGACTGGTTCAATTAAAATGACAAATGAGTACCTTTTCTGAAACCTTTAAGTGAATATAATAAAAAAGGAAATATGCAAATAAACCTGAGTAAATGTATCTGCAAAGCAGTCAAAACTTGGAAAATAATCTAATTCAAGGAAGAAATAGATTTAAAACCAGTAAACCAACTCTGGTGGTTGCTTCAGATAAAATATTCCATCCACCAGTGGGGGACAGTGCTGTGATCGGCTTGAGGTGACTGATAAAGGGGTAGGGTACGGATGCCTCACACCCACCATGCACAGGAAGGAGAAGGAACATGGGAGCTTTGTGCTTTCTCTGATACATCGCCAAAGTAGTATAAAATCTAGTGCAAATCAGTGCATCTGCCATTATGAGTCCAGCATTCCCTAACTGGAAAATCCCAAAGTGAAAAGGCTTTAAGATCCGAAACTTGTGAGCATCAACATGATACCAAAAGTGGAAATTGTCACAGTGTGAGACTTTATCTCATGCCTAAAATTGAATTATTGTGCAAAATTACCTAAATATTATACAGAATTGCAATGTGTAGAAGGCACATATGAGCCGGGAGTGGTGGCGCACGCCTATAATCCCAGCACTTGGGAGGCTGAGACAGGAGAATCAGTATGAGTTTGAGACCAGCCTGGGCTACAAAAGTGAGCTCAAGGCCAGCTGAACTGCATAGGGAGACCCTGTCTCAAAAAGACAAAAACAAAGCAAAACAACAAGAAGTCACATATGAAACATAAATGAATTTCATGGTTTGAGTTAGAATCCATCCTCAACTTAGCTCATTACGTCATATGCATAATGCTATGCAAATATTCCCAAAGCAAACAACTCTCATATAGCAAAGATAGAAGACACACCCAGGTCTTACTTCAAATTTATCTTGTTTTCATCACTAAGGAAGAAGAAACACATGATCAACTTATTTAAAGTAGAAAGTAATGTCAAGATACTGCCAATTTTGTACTAAATATAAGAAATTATGATCACTGTAATTCTGGGATTATGTAACTTATTAATTGCTAATGATTTTATCAGCACAAAGAGAAGTTTTAAAAATGCATTGTTAGGGCCAGGGAGATAACTCCATGGCACAAGTGCCTGCCTGGCAAGTGCAAGGTTGTGAGTTTGAATCCCAATCCCACAAAAAAAGAAAAAAAAAAATGCATTGTTAGATAGCTTTCCATTACTGTAACAACTACTTGGGATAAATTAACTTATAAAGAGAAGGTTTATTTTGGCTTACAGTTTTCAGCTTCTGGTCCATGATTGGTAGCTCTATTCCTGCAAGACATCTGACTGGGGAGGAGAAGGCAGCAGGGCAGTAAAGCATGGGCATCACTCACATGAATGACAGAGGAGAGAAGGGGGAGGAGGAGGGGGAAGGGAAAGGAGGAGAGAAGGAGAGCGGGAAATAGGGACAGAGGAGAGGGAGAAAGAGAAGGAGTGAGGGAAAGAAGGAGGGAGGGAGGGAAAGAGGGAGAGGGTGACAGAGAGAGAAACAGAGACAGAGATCCTATAATCTCCTTTGAGAAAACACCCCCAATGGCCTAAAAACTCCATAAGTCTCCCCCTCCTAAAAGTTCCAACACCTCCCAATACACTGAACTGGAGTCAAAGCCTTTAACTGATGCCACCTTGAGGGACCTTGAAGATCAAAACCGTAGCATGCCACTAGGTAGAGACTAAAACAGCACCGACGACATTAGCACATGATACTGCCCCTCCACGCACGTGAGCTAGAGCTCAGCTGCCAGTGCTCCTGCAGTACTGTGTTGTTCCTCTTCTCTTATGCTATTAGAACATAGATATTGGTTCATCCTCTGTCTCTTAATTTCTTGGTTAAAATGAGATGTCAGTCCAGGGAATCTAGGGCCACAGACCCAGTTGAACACCAACGAAGTAAGAACAACAGTAACAAGCAACGTGGGTCTTCTGAAAAATCCCCAAGTAATACCAGCCTGGAACCTGCAGAGAGTATTTTGGGGTCCAAATAGAGATAGTTTTCTAACTCAAAAAACAAAGCTGACATATTAAGTGTTTCATTGAAGGCCCCAATTATGGCTAGAGTTTTGCAGTCAGTTTATTTTAAAATATATCTTGAAAAGCTGGTGGTCCAAATTTTCCCATAGACTTACACATGATGAGAATCTGTCTCTTTATATTTAGCTGCAGGCCACCTAACAAGTTCTTAGGCGAAACACATTATTTTGCTCTCACAAGAAGAATAAATACTGTATTTGGAAAGTTCCAGTGTTCTTCTTTAAAATATCGCGGTTTCCATAGCAATAACATAATGTACTAAAGAGTAGAATAGTGTTTCTTTAGAAACCACGTGTATGGATGCACATTCCCAGGAAGGCCTCTGAAGCATCTCACCTGCTTGTGGTCCAAAAATGGAATAGCAATTGTAATGGAATCAATCACCGCCCTATGAAATGAAACGTGGCCAGTATTGTATTGCTATTTAGACACTACCAGACTTCTGCTTTTGGTCATCTATATGGGATGTTTTTCGGTTCTGTACTTTGAGAAGGTAAAGAATGAATCTATATTAATTCATTAAGTCAGCATGTATTTATTAAGTTCCTACTGTGTGCTAGGTGATGTTACAGAACTTGTATTCTGATAGGGAAAACCAAAAAATGCCTTTAAACAAGAAGTGTCACATTACATGCAGATATTCATGTATGTCATTTTTGGTCATGTCGGCAATGTTTTAAATATCTTTAAAGAACAGAAAGCAAATGGGTACCTAAGAAGGTAGGGCATAAAGGATGGGGAAAGAGGGCTGGGAACCATTTTTCCAATGCACTGATTGCCTGGCTGCTCTGCCTGCAGTCCTGAGGGTGGTGATCTGGGGTGGACCTCGGGTGTTGAAGATGGCACAGGAGGCTCTGAGGGGACTTGGACAGTTAAAAGCATTACACGTAAATATGAAGGCTGGGAGAATGAGGTCAGAGTGGGTGAATATTCTTCCCCCAAATGAGCTCTGTGTCGGGCTGGGGAGATAGCTCCACGGCACAAGTGCCTGCCTGGCAAGTGCAAGGTCATGAGTTTGAACCCCAGTCCTGGAAACAAACAAACAAACAAACAAACAAACAAACAAATGAGCTCTGTCTCTAAGGATTTTACTGTAATCTTTAAAATGCTCACTAGGCTGGGAGATTTTCTGCAGGCTGCCTCCTCCTCATTTCGCCGTGGACTTGGGCGCCTCTGCCTTTCCGCACATCTCCAAATGTGTTTCCGGGGTTGATCGGGCCCCGGTGAGCCCCAGCATGAAGTGCACTCGCAGCTCCCATTCGCAGAGCCTCCCTGGGGCAGCGAATGGGCAGCAGGAATGTCACGGCAAAGGTCACCTCTCTGGTTAACTAATGGCCGTCTGGCATCTGGCAAGGGGGACTCAGGTCACAAATGTCTCCATGCTGGGTCTGTCACTATTCAGAGAGAGAACAGTAAAAGGATCAGTGTGTCCCCACCCCCTCCCTGAGGCCACATATCTTTGTCTCTTACACAAGGCTCAGTTGTACTTTCGGGGGCAAAACCTTAAGCTTTCAGATGTTCTTAGAAACGCACGTCTGTCTGTCCCTGTGCAGCCTGGAAAGTGCCCTGGACATAAACAAGCAGCAAACACTCCAATAGCCCAGCCCATCACTGGTCTGTCTGGCTGTCCCCATCTCTCTGAAGAGCCAGTGTGTGTGTGTGTGTGTGTGTGTGTGTGTGTGTGTGGTGGGGTGGTTTCTCAAGCCACCCTGGAAGCAGAACGCGGGGTCACAGAGTCAGAGATGTTCTGAGAGCGGCCACCCTGTCCTCGGCATCAGGCCAGTGGAGCAGCCACCCCAGTGCCTTCCTGTGCTCCACTAATAAATCAGCGCACAGCAAGGTCACAGAAGGAGTGCCCGAGTGCATGCGCCTATTTCCAAGTGAAGCATTTCAAAGTTTTGCTTTTGCCCAACACCCCCCCCCCGCCCCCCCAGCAAGTGCAGAAGTCCCAGAGCGGGGGAAATTCTACCGCTATCAAGGAAGTGAGTTTCGGCCTGCCAACCATTCCGTTCTTTCAACCGCTGTGATTCTACCCAGATGTTCTGTCTTCAATGCAAAGGCCTCATTTTCTTGCCAAGAAACAGAATGATTGATCAGGCCTTCTTTAAATCATTTCATCGTATCCAATCCCTTCTGAAGGAGCAGATATTGCATTAATATTAATATTCTTATTGTCTCCCTGAGAGAGAGGTGCCCCTTAACCCCTCTCCTAATTACTGCCAACACCACGGGGATGTGAAGTTAGAGGAAGAAGCTACCAGCACAGGGAGCGCCCTTGTTTTATTAGCAACAGCTGGTGGCAGTCCTTGCCTCACCCCTCCCCACCCCCCACCCCGCTCCTGCCCCAGCGCTACGCTTGTCACAGCCAGCTTCGTGAGACTGGATGGCAAAGGGCGAGACAGGATCACAGCATCTTTCAGCTTTTGCAGGCACAAAAGGGGATTTATGCTAAGGAAGGTGCAGGCAACTTTCAGAAGCTGATTAAGTAACTTTGCGAAAGAGTGTTTGCTCTGTCTTTTGTGCAGGTAACATCTGAGCAATTTGACGAAACCTATCAAGTAACTGAAACCACCTGTAAGATTTAGAAAAAAAAAAAAAAAAGACTTGGTCTTTTCTTCTCGTTTGTCCAAGATGTTTTACTAGGAAGGAAAATATGGGCTGCACATGTTTTATACTTATTCTCATTGTAACCTAAAGTAAGCATGCGATGAAGGGTGGGGCGTGTGGGCACCGGGGCTCCTTCCGTGTGGAGAGCAGTCGACCATCAAAAGAAAATCTGTGCCATTTGCCCAGCAGAGAAATAAATCTTCCTTTACTCACTTCAGCCCTGGTTCCTATCTAAGAAGCCCAAATATTTGGACGCTGTTTCATCTTATTTCATGTTTTGAATTCCAGGTAGCATTTTCAGGTATATTAAATTCACATTTGGAATGTGTATTTCACAGAAACTTTTGACCAGTCCAGCATGCACCCTTCATAATTGTAGCTTTTCATTTTCATCTAGCTTTTCTAATCTGATCAAAATGGGATGAATTTCAGTCTCAGAAATTCAGTTACAGAGTTATTCAGTTATAGTTATTCAGTTACAGAGCATGTACCATACTGTCAGAGGTTTTTCTCTCAGCTGTACTGATTTCATAAAATATCAATTGTATATCATGCAAAAAAGAAAACATTAATTTGGATAAGAAAGCACATTAGAAGTACCAATAGGGAAGGGCATGAGGAAGCAATGGATCCCTTGCTCTAGCCCATAGTAATTACTGTTGGGATGAAAGTGGTTACCATAATCCATAATGTGGCTCCTGTCTCTTGGGAAAAGAGACAGAATAATATCAGATGAAAATAAATCTTGGCTGCCCTTCCTGTTTCTTTCATGTGTAACAAATTTAAGGCATATATTTCTTCCCTATGGATCAAATATTCTCAAAAGTAAAAACGACTAAATATAACAGAAACTCTTATAGGACTAACGCCTGCTACCTCTACAGAACCTTAAGGACAGCAGGAACAGTAACCCTGGGAAAGCATCAATCTTAGATAGAACTATGCATTCTCTGTTCTTCTTTTTATGATTAAAATTAGTAGGAAGTTCACTTCAGTGGAAGAAGTTACCCCTGCTGTTGGCTGCCCTGACTCTCTGTACTATATTTTAGTGGACCAGTCTGGTCATACTCACTTGCTTCTTACAACTGATAAAATCCTCATTGTAACCTGTAATAATACTTCAGGAAGAAGAAAAATACCTCACTCTGTCCTCCTTTTTTAGAGCTGGGGATCAAATCCAAGTCCTCCTACATCCTGGCCAAGCTCTCTGCCCTGAGGATTTTAGACAGCCTGAAGATCATTATGACTGGTGGAATAACTGCTTATCCAAAGACATTTGCTGTATCCTAATCCCTGAATAATATGGTATCTTATTGTTCATCCTAATCTCTGAATATGGTATTTTAGGTGGCCAAATAAACTTTAGATTTGATTCAGTGGAAGGTCTTGAGATGGAGAAATGATCTTGGGTTATCCATGTGGCCCAGTGGAGTTTTTAAAAGTGAGGGAAGGCAGTGGAAGGCCAGTAACTGGGAGATGTGGCTACATATGAAGGTCAGACGGTGCGATCCAAGAAGAACTTGCTGCTTCTGGAAATGGAGAAAGGAAATCGTGAGCCAAGGAATGCGGCAGGCTTCAGATTCTGGAAAAGCCAGGAGATGGACTCTCAGTTAAAGCCTCAGAAAGGAGCAGGGAGCTGTGGGCACTGTGAGCTTAGCCCAGCAAGATCCATGCTAGACTGCAAGCTTTTGGAACAGTAAAATATAAATGTGCTTTCTTTTAGGCCACTAACTCTGTGGTAATCAGTTACAGCAGTCCTAGGGAAATAACCTACTGGTGATGCTTGTGACTCCTTATTTCTGGGATTCTTTTTGGAATTAGTGACTTTCAGGGCTTCTAGGTCAGGTCGTCACCAGGCAAATTGGCCCAAACTCTCAGCAAGACAGAAGAAACTGAGTATGGACAGCTGAGGCTGTGGTCTAAATGAGTGAGTGTCCTGGGACCATTTAATGCCTCAGGTATCTTTCCTGAGAGCCCCTCAGAAGAGGCTGTGATTCTAGTTTCAGAAATTATATACCTACATTGCCATTATGGATATTTGGCTTTCTTTAGAATTTTAAGAGAGTAACAATACACTTTCACATTAATGATTTTGCAAGTGGTAATAGAAACCCTAAATTTTAACGCCCCCATTTTTGTTTAATGTGTTTATCTTGCAACAAACTAAATAGACAACAGCAAACTCAGTATCTGTAATGTTATTCGAGGGCTATCTTTTAAATCTCTGGGAGAAATCTTGATCAAACGTTCCTGTTTATTTTTATTTTTTAAATTTTTTTTAAATTTTATTTTATTATTTATTTTTTATTCTTGTTTCAGAACCTTTGTTTGTTTATTCACTCATTTTTATGGTCAGCTCAGCCCGCTCCCCAGAGGGCAGGGCTGGCGCAGCATGTGGTGCCGGGGATCGAACTGCAGTCCCTAAAGCCGCCCAAGCTTCCCAAGCAGGCGCTTTAGACCACTGAGCCATCCCGCTGGGCCCCTGTTCCTGTTTATTTCATTCTCTTTCATCAAGGAAATTAGAGGTGGAAAAGACCCACTAGATCCTAAATTAATGATCCTGTGTTAATGCACATGTCCTCTCTAATTAATAAAGGCAAGTAAAATGCACATCTTGGGTATATCTAAGTATCTTTCAGTCTGTGAGGAAGATTAAAAATTATTTAACTTGCACAGACACAAAATTTGAGTTTTACACAAAATATAGACTTATAAAGTCCTGACCCTAAATATTAACCTTAATGAACTTTTTAAAATAGATTCTATCCCTAACAGAAGGTCAGGAAAAAATAGACAACCTGCAAGCAGGCAGAGGAAACCCCCACAATGTGATGTCACTAGACAGAGTCCCCTAACTATAACCAGTTATAACAGCTGCCTCTTGTTTTCCTTCATCTCCTTTTGTGGAATATTCTGATTTCCGTGTAGTGGGCTCTACGTACAGTGTTAGAAGCTGTCAATCTAAAAAACAAAATGCACCTTCTAGATGGGGCTGTAACTTTATAAAGCAGTGAACTTGGAAGTAGCAGCTATTTCTATAAATAAACACGGAAGTTAAATGTCCTTGCTGATGACTCCTAAGACATTCGACCGCATCATTTCTGTAGGGTCCTGTGGGTTCCCATGCAGATGGTAACCCTCATTGTAGATGGGGGCTTCATAGGCACACTTAGGAGGTGGGGAGCCTGAAAGGCCATCTTAGAAGGCGATTACCACACAGGGGATTGTTTTCCTTCAAAGTTGTTGTTAGGGTTTGGCCTGTTGTACTTCAACCTATAGAAATAGAGCATTTACATAATTGTTGGCCCTCAGTCTTTTATTCTAGCGTTACAGTGCCCATGACCATGATGGTCAAGTCTTGAATGGAAAGATTGGCATCCTGATTATAAAAAAAAAGTAGTTGCCAAACAAGTCAAGCCTATAAATAGTCTCTTATTAGTTAGGATCTGATGTGTATCCCCCCAGATCCTGTGTGTTAATGGTGTGGTCTCAGGCTGTGGCCCTATGGGGAGGTGGTGGAGCCTTTAAGAGGCGGGGCCTGGTTAAAGAAAGTTACATCATTGGGGGTGTGACCTGGAAGGTGGTTGTGCCCACTGTACCTTTCCTATAGCTATCTGTTGCTTCCCAGCTGCTTTGAGATGAGCATCCTCCTCTTCTCTGTATTACCACCATGATACATAGTTCTACCACAGGCCTAAAGGTAAGGGACCAAAATCTCTAAAGGCATTAGCCAAAACAAACTCTCCATCCTTTTGAATTGATTCTCTCAGGTATTCTATTACAACAGAAGGCTAACACTCTACTATGTTGTGTGAGAGAGAGAGCCTTTCTTTTTTTAAATGTAAATAGAAAAACAACAAAATGCTTCCTACCTGATTTTGAGCTAAATGCTTAAGACTTGCTCTTTGAGAAGTTCCTGGACATATGGATGAAGAAAAGCAGTCATTTTCTCCTTTACATCCTTGAAAGAAATGTCTTACATAGTTAAAGTTATTGTCATTCAGGTTTCTGATGCTGATGAAATTGACAAATGTCTAGTGTAATGGGCATGATTTCAAAATAAATTGTTGACTACACACCAGTTGATCAATGCACCTATGTCAAAGGCAACGAGACGCAGTTTATGTTGTGTTTTTTTTATTTACCAAAGAAGCCAAACCAGGTCCATTGAAATAAAGTGTATTATATGTTTTGTGAGTCAACAGGTATCATAATCTTGTACATAAATCAGATTTTTTATAAAGCTTATGATTTTAGAAATTCAGCTCCTTTTGAAGCTTCCAAAGGGATTAAATTCAACAAGAAGTCTCTACATTATTAGTGTGCACCTAAAGGACAACCCAAGTACCAGGTGCATTTACACCATTGCTGCCCTTAAGGGAAGTGGGCATCTGCCTGTTCCTCCGTGACTTTCTTCCAGTCACTGAAAGAAATGCTAGTGATTTTCCAATGATGGTTTTATTTGATAGAGGCACTATTTTAGTCTTCTTTCTCTGATCCAAACTAGAAGTCCTCAGACTGTTTTCTAGGATACTGGTTTCACAATTTTATGTGTACCCTTTTCCTTAAGAATATTATAAGCAGCACTTGGGAGGCTGAGGCAGGAGGAGGATAGGCGCAAGTTCAAGACCAGCCTGGACTATAAAAGTGAGCTCAAGGCCAGCCTGAATGGCATAGTGAGACCCTGTCTCAAAAAGACAAAAAAATAAATAAATAAATAAATAAATTATAAGCAGCTTTGAAAGATATATGAGAACAACTGTTTTGGAGCAAAGCTGCATTTTGGTGAGATTCCAGTCAAAAATATCTATCCTGCCTGATATGTTGAGAGGGCGAACTATTTTTTCAATTTATGTTTCCACTGGGAAGATCCAGCCACACATGAACATTGTGGCTTTTGTATCCTATGATATTTAGTAGTGAAAGTAGAACAAAGACAGAAAAATATCGTTCTTCCCCATGACATTTCCTCTAACTGAGCATGGGCCTAGGTAAAAACACAGAAATGCCAAGTTTTAAACCTTCATTAATATCAATAGGAAATGAATCTCAGTGGCATTATGGTGGTGATGATTGTTTTCACCTTATTTGACTACATACAATAGCATTCCTTGCCACCCTGCACTTATTTGAATCAAAATGATGCCATAATGACATGGTTGATATTAAACACTATTCTTAAATGAAAACAATGATCAAAGTAACAGAAAGATGAATCAAAGAAAAATAATGTTCTCCCAAGCCTCATCCCTGAACTCCCTAGGAAGTCTTACTACATTCCTTTGATTGCTTATCTTCTCTCCACTAGACTGTTTCTCATAGACTTTAATCTTTTTATCCATGCAGAAGTTAGTGATTTCTTATAATTACCATGTATGGTATAAATTATTCACTGTGCTCTATGTATCATCTATTTATATTTCAGAGCAATTAACAAACAGTGCTACCTCATAATGTGGGCTCATTAGAAATCTGTTGAAGGGAAGAATGAATGTAAGTGTAAGAAAAACAGCTTGCCTGCAAATCTTCACCATTCACTGGGGAAGAGAGTCCCTTGATAGAGATATTTCAAGCTACCTGGAAAAAAAAAAAACAAAAAAAAAACATTTATGTTGCCCATGAGGCCATCAGGCCTTCAAAACTCAAGAGTGATGAATTTAGAATCAGAGGACCTGAGTTCCAGTTCCAGCTCTGCCACTTAATCAGTGGAAAGTTGGTCCCTGACCTTGAGGAGCTTAAACTCCTGCAAGTGATTGAATACAGTGTTGAGTCTGAGGAGTGTCTGCCTATTTGACATCTTGCAGGAATTCACCAAACTAACACACGTCTGTGTCTGGACATTCCTATAGACATACATTCATGTTGCCAGTACATCATGGGATGTCTATAAACTCTACAAGATACATCACAGCATTAAGTTGACCAATCACAGTTACTAAGAGGTAGGTTTAGAACATCACATACTGTAAACATCACTTGGATACTTGATTTACACACGTGTGTTACTAAAACTTCTGTTTGGAAAATGTGTATAACTAACCACTGAAGGGTTCCTTCACTTATCTGATAACTATTCATAGGAACTATCTATGTGCCCAGAATTCTGAACTCCAGGAATGAGTGGGCACCACTGGTTCAGCCTCTCTCCTCATTCGTCAATCTGAGCCTAGCTTCAATCTCTCTCTCTCTCTCTCTCTCTCTCTCTCTCTGTGAAGCAGACCAGAGCCTGGCACAGAGCCTTTGGTATTTCTATACTAGGTTCTGCATCACCTATGGGAGTTTATGTAAAAGTTCACTGAGTTGTAACATGAATAGAACGAAAACTGTGCACAGATATACACTATTGCAGCTGAATATACGTGTGTAACCAGCATCCAGGTCAAACGCCAGGATGCTTTCAGCAGTCAAAACAGTCTGCTAGAGTTACTACTCCTTACCCTCAAATAAGGGCAGTTGTTATGCTGACCTCTAACAGCACTGATGAGGTTTTTTTGTTTTGTTTTGTATTGCTTCCTACTTTCTATAAACTGAATCCCATCATTTTTCTCTTGAGGTATTTATTAATGCATTGCCTGGATCCCTGCCTTTATAAATGCTGTGTGTGTGCTCTATGGTGAGAACGCAAGTTCTCTGAAGCAACTTGCTGGCAGAAAAAAGTAGACTCTGTAAGGTGCTGTGGATAAAATACATAAAACTGGGGCTCCTTATTCTGTTCATCCTAGCCTGTGGAGGCGTAATTTGACCCTAGCATGAACTTATCTGAAAATGAGCTCCTCATTTTCTATTCTAGGCATCATTGCTAGGCACCACTCTGGTTGTGTGTGTGTGTGTGTGTAAAATGTTTCTGGATCAATTTATCACTACCTAATGAAAGTAGTACTTATGAAAATGAAAATAAAATACAAGGGTTGTCCCTCACCATTCTAATAGCATTAATGGAGCTGACTTACTAGTGTTTGTTTGTTTGTTTTATTTTGGCCTTATAGGCTCCTTCTGGTGGCTTTATTGACTGAGAAAAGAAGAGGGTCATGGGACTCCACTAGCAATCATGTGGTGGGTAGTTTATCTTTGTTCCCAACCTGGGAAATACTCAGCTGCCATAGCACCACTGAAGGATTCTTATGTCTACAATCTGTTCCATCTTTGTATTTTGTTTGTTTGTTTGCTTGACAGGTTACCAGCATTAAACTCCTGCTTAGAAGCCCAGCAAGTGACACGCAGCTCTACTTAGAATATCTTCCTGTATCGCTTCCTTTTGTTGTCAGCTATGTTATAAGCTTCCTCAAGCCTCGTCATTCTTCTAGGCATCGACCTCTGATGTGCATTCAGGACCGCAGCAACTGGGCAGATATAAAGAAACCCTTGACATGTAGCTTCCTAATGGAGCCACTCAGGGCAACACTGACCTTGCAACGAGCCCTAGGTATTCACTGCGGATGATGCCCATCTCCAAAAAGCCAGGAACAAGCCCCACCAAATCAGCCTCAGCAGTGCAAGCCACTTAACGGGCAATGAAGGAGTAGCAGGGCACAGGCTGAATAATAAGGGAGACCCAGCTGATGGACGCCCGCGGTACAGAAAGCCAACAGCTCCAGGTTGTGGCAGGCAGAGCATCAGAGCCTTGACTTGAGACGCAGCCCCCAGATTTTCTGCTCAGGGCTTCTATCATTGCTCTTATTGCTGTCCGCTCAATGTTAGACCTTCAGTCAGACCTGGAACTCATCTCCCACCATGTAGACATTAACCTATCTGCTGGCTCTTTGTGGCGAGCTCCTCTGGAACTTTAGCTCTTCCAGGCAAGACACTGAGACTATCACTCCAAGATTCACAGGGTCATTACTGACTCTTCCTTCTGCTTTTCCTACACGCTGGTGCTCTCTTCTTTATTCAAGAGGAAGTGGACTTTTAAAAGGCCGTTAAGCAAGAATGCTAAGCTGTGCATTGGCTTATGTTTTGTTGCTTCCTCTGCACTTTTCCTGTTTTACCGACTTGGTGAGTGGGGTGGGGGGTGGGGTCACGGTGAGCCTTGGGACAGACTCAGAAACACCTTGTCTTCTCATTTGCTTTTGTTGAGAAGGTGAGCATTAGGGGTTTTTGTACAGTGCCCAAGGGTGACCTGCTCGTCTTCCTGAGTTGCCATGGCAGTGACTAACAGTGTCTCCAGTTGGACACAAGGACTTTGTATGGTTTAAATAAAAACAATGGGAAAGTATGTTTTCTTGACCTTTGTAGGAAACCCTACCCAACTCATACAAGAATGCAGAATTTCCCAGACTGCGAGTAGCTCAGGTCTCTTCTCAAGAGTGTGCTTGAATATACCTGGAAGGAGCAATCATATTCTCACCAAACAAGAAAACTTGTAAGTTATCACTCAGATTTGAACAAAGCCCTACATGAATTAGTTGGGTCTATGAGATTTAAAAGTGAGATGTTTCTCCAGGTAGACTGAAAGAAAGAGAGAAACACACCTGATCTTGGCTTTACCCATCTGTCTTCTTGGTTTTGAGCTTCTTACAGAGGACCACCCAGGACCATAGGGCAAGATGCTAGCTGGACAGTCAGGAAACAGGCTTCTCTTCTGACATGAGAAATAAGTGATTGCTTACTGCTTTTATTTTTAAAGTTAAGGCCTCTAAATTCAAAAAGAAAATGCAAGCTATAATTTCCTTCCCTGGACCCTTGTGGAAATCACAAAGATAGGTGACTCACAGCTGCCTGTCCTGCTTTGTGCTGGTGGCCTCTTGCATGGTGACATGTCAGAACAGCAGTAGTGTCTCTGAAAAAAAAAAAATGAGAGAAACATCTGTCTCCCTGCTACTCTCTTTTCCAGGCAAATGGCACTTGCAAGTCTTATTTTAGACTTGCGAGTGCTCCCCGGCAAAAGCAACTTCGGTGTGAACCGCAGCTCCCTCTTTCTTTGAAACTGTTGATCTCTTTTCCTTCACTAGTTTTTTAAGACAGTTCAAAAACAAAGAAGACAACCACAACACAACACATGCATGTCTGTGACACTACGGAACTGAGCAGAAATGAGGCAAAGAGAACAGTGGAATGGGTGTGACATGGGTGTGGGTGTGGGTGTAGGTAATTCTTCATTTTTGGTGTTTGGGATGGAACCCAGGCCTTGTGCATGTCAAGCACACACTCAGCTGTGCCACCAGGCCCCTGTTCTTTTCTTTTAAGCAGAAATTAGAAGAGGTAATGCTTTGGAAGCGTTTGCATTTAGAGTATTCTAGGGGTTTGAAAATTACCAGTTGCTCCAGTTTGAACGTAATTGACTGAAGAGTTGCATAATTATGTTGTTGGGGATCACAGATCAAATATAAGGATCTACCTATGTCTGTCTGTGTTACACATGCATGTGTGCATCATACACACACACACACACACACACACACACACACACACACACACACACAGAGAGAGAGTCCATATACAACGAAACCTTACTCTCATAAGGAATGCCAATGATGGCCCTGAGCTGGTGAAGGAACGACTTACGAAAGGGTATCTCTGAAGCCCGAGCATTTCCACTTCTTTACTGGGGTGTCTCGAAGACACTGCATGCAGCCAACCATCTTTGTTATGGTTCTTACAGAACCAAGACATCTTACAGCTGCAAAGAACTCCAAAACCACAGCGGTGCAATGACCCCATTTTTCTGAAGAGGAAACTGAGGCCCAGTCAAGTGTCAAAGAGGGACAGACATAGCCGCAGGACACTGGAACTTCATCTCCAGCCCCCTTCTGCCTCCACACCTTGGCTTTCCTTCTCTCCTTTTCTTCTCTTTCTGTCTCTCCTCCACCTCCTCAGGCATTTCAGTTTTGTCCTCCTCCAAGAGGTTTTCAACATCTTCTGCAGCTTCTAATTGGAAAACAAGGAGCACAGAAGCAATGGAGACATTAATGCTCACTAACTTGAGAGTCTAACAGGAGTGCGGTGCTGGGAGAAGAGAGACATAAGGCTTGGGAGGGTCGTGGTGCCTCCACACCAGTGCAATTCCAACACTGAGTGGTTGAGGCAGGAGAATCATAAGTGCAAAACCAGTCTGGACAACTTAGAAAGACCTTATCTCAGTTAAAAAAAAAAAAACAAAACAAGGGGCTAGGAATGTAGCTCATTTTGGAGACCCTGAGTTCAATCTCTAGTGCCAGAGGGGGGAAAAAGATGTAAATTAGTAATATATCTTGATATTTCATCCATTTAGCTATCCACATGTCTAACCATCCATCCATCCACTCATCCATCCGTTCATCTGTTCACCCGTCTACCCAACTATTCATCTACCTACTCATCCTTTCTTTCAACTGTTCAATAAAACTTTATTCAACCAACCTTTCAATCCAAAGCACTTTGTACACATTCTCAATGCTAGGTATTGGGTATACGAAAAGTAATATGAAACATTATTCAAGGAGATGGAATTAAGGGTTACACCATCATATCATGTACATTATGTACTGTTGATACAGGTTTCTGCCAGGCTCATTGCTGAACACTACAAAAGTAATCCACAGTAATAAGTAATCAATAGTACCTGTCTATTAGAAGTTTTAATTAATAAAAGATAAGACACATGCATTAAAAAAAGCCGAATGCACAGTGGAATATAATGTATGTCATTTACTCTGATAATACTGTTATTTATAGTATTTTAAAAACTGGGGACAGGGCCCAGCAGGATGGCTCAGTGGTCTAAAGCGCCTGCTTAGGAAGGCTTGGGCAGCTGCAGGGACCACAGTTCGATCCTCGGCACCACATGCTGTGCCAGCCCTGCCCTCAGGGCAGGCTGAGCCGGCCATAAAAATAAATAAATAAACAAACAAAGAAACAAAAGTTCTAAAACAAGAAAAAAAATTTTAAAAGAAAACTGGGGACAAGCTGCATGTATAAATACAAAAAATATATAGAAGTGGTTATTGTTATTTTGAAATGGTATAGATCAAGATCTTAGGGTCAGAATATACCATGTGTAAAAGATAATAACCAAGAAAGAGCCTGAGAGGTAAACAGTCTGGTGCTTATATACCGACACAAAGAGAGTTCAAGGATAAATGTGAAGGAATCTAGGCTGGGTTGATCTTCATGACCTTAGGGACACTGCGTTTCACAAGTAAAACTGAAGAGAGAGTTTCTGCTACTGGTCAATGCAACACATTATCTCACAGAATAAAGCAAAGGTGGGCTACCTGCTTGCATGCCCCAGGGAAGACTGTGGCAAGGTTGCTCCAAACAACCACTCTTGGCACCTCCCTCCTGCAGCCTTAAAGACATGTTTAATGTTTGCATGTGTCTTTCCTAATGATAAGGGAACTGGCTTTCTAGAAGACTTCCTCCTTTAATGTCCTTTGATGCTGTCACACCAGGTGTTGATCTTCCTGAGACTATTTTCACCTCTTGGAGGCCCAGGCAGACAGCTATTACCAAAACTCCTTAGAGGGGGAGTCTTCAGATTTAATAGCCATCCTTTGCTCCCTCAGGACCATGATGATACCAAAAAGCCCTGCCTCTAGTTGGCCTCCCCCAAAGAGAAAGATTTCTGGACCTTCTTCTATAGATCTTCCTTGCACAGTAATTGCTGTTTCCCCTAGGGATTTTACTAAGTTTCCTTTCCTTTACTGTTTAGTTTTCATTCACTCATTCATTCGTTTGTTTGGTTTTTTTTAAGAGGAGAGCTCACTGTGTAGTTCAAGCTGGCCTTGAACTCACTATGTAGTGCAGGTTGGCTTTGAGCTTGCAGCAATCTTATGTCAGCCTCCCAAGGGTTGGGATTATAGGTGTGCACCCACAAAGCTGACTCATCTATATATTTTAATGCTAGATTGTCCTCTTTTATTCTAAATTCTAAGTCTCATTTAAATTTGGGTTTTCATTGTGGCCGTTACTATTTTTGTTGTTCAACAGGATCTCCCTATGTAGCTCAGGCTTGCCCTGGATGCACACATTCCTGCCTCAGCCTCTGTAGTGCTGGGCCTCCAGACATGAGCCTCCATGCCTTCCTATCTTCCAAGGTTTTCCCTTTTCCTTATGCTGAGGTGGATTCAGGTCCTCTGATGTCATTTGCTAGCTGTGACAAAACACCACTCTAGTAGCCAGCCTTCTTCTCCCTTTATCTGATATCTTAAGCAGGATTATCAAGAATTATGAATTAATTGTTTTTGCCTTGGTTAAAAGACTGAATTCTCTCTCTAAAGTTATCTTCAAGTCTTTCTTGAAATTAATTAATGAAAATAAAAGCAAGGGGACAAATAGAAAATTCTTGTCAGGCAGGTAAACACTTGAGCTAAAATTCCAGTAACCACTTTCCACATTCCACACAGACTAGTTTGTTTTTACTGTATTTGATACAGAGTCTCACTACACAGATCAGACTCTGAGGGATCCTCCTGCTTTCAGCCTCCCAAGTGCTGGGATTACAGGTATGTGCTACCACACCCAGTCTCAGTGGTCGTCCCAGCATGCCCTGAGAGCATAGCACACCGGGGATCGAACCCTGGTCCCTGTGTCTGCCTAACCAGGTGCTTTAATCTGCTGAGCTATCTAGCCAGCCCTTCAGACTAATTTTTGAATTTTTGTAGATTGATTTTTAAACATGTGTTTGATTTTCATCCTACAATTCAGCTCACTAAGTGAATATTGTTCTCTAAATTTGTATTAAGGAAGTGGTTTGACAGTAAAACAAAAATAAAGTTTCCAATCTGGACATAAAATCATTCCAAAATACATAAACGAATTGAGCATGATTTAAGGCATTGAAACTATGACTTCAGGACATCACAAGAGATACGATTTTTTCAATATGGGTACCACCACCACGGAATAGGGAAAGGTTAATGATAAAAACAGCGCTTGGAAAGTTGAACTTGACCACCACATGCGGAAGTATGTGAATTGAACAAAAGTATTCTCCTTAAACTCATTCGTTATTTAAAGGCCTATGAATACATCATGAATAAAATCCATCTGTGGTGGTTTTAAAATATAGCTTCACGTTCTTCAGCACTCTTCCTATTGAGAGGCAGAGGCTACCCCTACACACACCTTGTTGTGTCTGTGAGTTTGTGGGCGTCTTACTGGGGATTGAAAGTCACTGCGTTACATCTTCAGCCTTTTTCAATTTTTTAAAAAATTTTGACAAAAGTTTTTGCTAAGATGCTAAGTTGCCTGGGCTAGGCTTAAACTTGTGATCCTCCTACCTAAACCACACAGAATATTGGAACTAGAGGAATTTGCCGCCATGCCCAGCTCCTTCCCCTTGAACATGGATTGAGCTTTCTGACTAGCGAGTGACAGAAGGATCACCAAGCAACCTTTGATGCTCAGGGAAAGAGCGATACTGCATCTACACCGCTCTTGCCATCTTTTCTGGGATGCTCACCCTCAGAATCTAGCAGCCAAGTGTCGGCAAGACAGCTCAGTGGACTAAGCACCTTCTTAGGCAAGTACGGGGATGAGGATTTGATCCCCTCTACCGTATGCTGTGCCAGTCTGGCCTCCAGGCACGCACGAGATCTAAGACCTAAGTGACGAAAAAAAACCCAGCTCTGATCTAGGAGGACTATGTTCCCTGGTGGAGAAAATAAAATAAGGCAAAGCCATCACAGGGAGGGGATGATCATGGCACAGAAAGACATCTGACATTTGACTAAGGAGCAAGGGCAAGAGTGGGGCAGGGTCTCGCGCCATCCTTGTGGGTCATGACAAAAAGTCTTGGAGTTTGTCCCAAGAGACATAGGAAACTATTGGCATTGCCGTAATTAACTTAATTGTTTATGAAAATAAGATCAAGGCAAATGAGATAGCCTAGCAGATGAAGTGCCTCATTAGGCAAGCACAGGGACTGGGGTTCAATCCCCAGCACCACATGCTGCTCTGGCACCTCTCTTGGGAGCGCTGAGCTAGTGACCAAGTCCAGGAGTGGGGGCGCACACCAGTAATCCCAGCGCTGGTGAGGCTAGAAACAGGAGTATCACTACAAGTCCAAGCTGCGTGGTGAGACCCTGTACCGAATACATACACAATCAAACAAAAACCTAAAGAACTCAGCAGCGATCATGTGAGGAGGTGTAAGCACAGGTAGGTAGTCAAATGCCACCTGTTTTAAAATATACTCATGTAGTTTAAAGAGCTATGGGAATACATACAGATATAGAAAAGGAATTCATGAAGGTAAGTACTTTCATCTCACAGATCTCTGGAAACAGAAAGCATACCACATCATGAGGTACTACACAGGAAAATGTCAGGGCTGGTCAGGAGACAAGAGGAGAGACGCCCAGGAAAGCATCTGTATTGTGGACTAGGAAGGCACACATATATAGGAATCACTTGTTTGTGTAATTAATTTGTAGGCTATAGGAATTATCTCTGTTGTGTGGTACCCATTCCTGTGGTGATTAAGGCAGGATGTAGTGGTCTGATCTTTGGGAGCCCTGGAGAACCCAGTATAGGAGGTAGGTAGATGGTTGACATATGAAAACCCTTTACTGTGTGGAAGAATTACCCAACCCTGGGGTGAGGGAGCAGACTCTCAATCATCTGTAGGACCACAGATATCAAATTGCCAGAATGAAAGATGCTTAATATACCATCTGATAGTCAGTATCAACTGTCAGACATGTGCATAAAGAAAGCTTTACAATCACTCCAGTCTCTCCACCACTGCAGTCTAAAGACACCCTGAGTAAGAGCTGTCTAGCTATCTGCTTGAGACCCACCCATCCCCTATACTGGTGATAGACCGTAGTAATAATGATAAATGATATTGTTTTATGCCAGTAATAGATGTTTTACACAATAATAGGTATGTTATTCAGCTGTATGTTAGTCAGCTTTCCTTTACTATAACAAAATACCTGAGTTAAGTACCTTTTAAAAAGGAAGGTTTATGTGGCTCTTAGTTTTGGAGGTTTTAGCCCTGACTTATTGGCACCATTGCTTTTGGTCCTGTGGCAGAGCAATAAGATATGCTGGTAAGGATGTGTGGTGGAGGGAGTTGCTCAGCTCACGGTGACTAGGAAGCAAAGAGAGAAAGGAAGGGGCTGGGTCCTACAGTTCCCTTCAAATGCACACTGCCAGGGCTGGGGAGAAGGCTCAGTGGCTTAAGTTCCTGCCTGGCAAGCTCAAGATCCTGAGTTCAATTTCCAATATCAATGAGTCCATCAAATAAAAGCAAATCCACATTGCCAAGGACTTAAACCTTCTCACTTCTTAAATGTTTGATAATCTTTCAGTAATTCCTTTTTGAGGCCTTTTGGGAGGCATTCAAAATCCAATCTATGGAATTCTGCTTAAGAGATTGACACCATTGCATATATCACCTCATATGCTAGCACTTAAACTTTAAACATTTCAAAGAATTATACTCATCTAGCTAATATTACATGGTCTCACTTGTAAGACTATCTCCCATCTGCCATCCTTTTAACAGCTTAATCATGACACTTCTAGAGTGTTTTAAGCACATAGTTTGTCCTATAAGTTGCAACTTTCTAATTTGACTCAAATTATTCTCATCCATTGCTATCTACAAATAAAGATGTGCATTTTAGCTAAGGACCAATGAATTTGGGAACACTAAAAGTACAGGACAAAAAAAAAATGACTTGGCCCCTTCTCTGAGGACATTCACAGATTTACTTCTGCAAGGACAGAAGGGATATATCATATAGTAGCCTTGCAAGAGCAGCCCAGAGTGCAGGCTTTGCCCTGGGTTTGCAGACATCCTGGTG
Source organism: Myocastor coypus (assembly GCA_004027025.1). Lineage (NCBI taxonomy): Eukaryota > Metazoa > Chordata > Mammalia > Rodentia > Myocastoridae > Myocastor > Myocastor coypus. Next base: position 24,095 of record PVJA010003439.1, on the reverse strand, counting down.
AGACTGAACTCTACACCTAATTAAATGTGCGCCTACTGCCATAAAGAGCAGTCCTGTGGCTTTGAGCCCCATGCATCAGTGTGCTTCTGCCATGAGCCAATCTGTCACAGCCCAGAGGCTGACCCTGGAGACAGAGCAGCTCAGCTCCCCAGCCCAGAAGAGGGCTCGTTCCTAGAGCTGCTGCTCTGGTGTGATGGTTGAAATAAGTAGCAGGGTCTTCACTCAAGGGATGCTAAGAACCTTCCCTCTCTTCCTCCCTCCCTCATTCTCTCTTTCCTTCTCCCTTCCTTCCTCCTTTCCTTCCTTCCTTCTCCCTTCCTTGAGTGTGTGCTGAGTGAGGATCAGGCCCAGAACTTGGTGCGTGGCAGGCAAATGCCCTGCCAAAGCCATACTTCCAGCCTTGGCCTATGCATTCCTGATGTTGCCCCACTCTCTGAGACCCAGAACTATGATATCATAGTGGAGAGAAGTAGGATGAGTACTACAATTTGGGGCATTAGAGAGCTGAGTCCAGAAGTCTTGGAATCAGGCCAGCCTGCTCTGTGGAATGACCCCAGTGAAAAGTCCCAATTCTGTGATCTATTGCATTGAAAGAAAATTCAGACAAAAACATAACTCACAGAATTTTAAGAAATGTAATTTTAAATGCCACAAAGCCAAGGTTGAAGCTTTTTAAAAAAAATTTCTGACACTAAGATTTTAGTAAGTCATCATTCACACATTTTCAAGATAAAACCAGAAATTACTCATAAAGAAAATACGTTAGGGGAAGTAGAGAGGAAGTCTTCTTCTGATCCATCCAAGTGTCCTTGACTGTATTTACCATTTGAGGTTTTGTACCATCCTGTATTCTCAGGACTTATCCGACAGGATCTCAGTGTTAAGAAAACAAAAGAATGGATAGCTGGGGGAAAAAAAAAGAAGAAGACGACAAGACATCTTTGAAATACAAAGTTACTTATGCAATCAACTAAAGAGACCTAGGATGATTGATACTTCCTTTAACACCAAATACTGGAATAAAGAACTATTTGAGACAGGATCTATACCACTAATTAAATTGACAGCAGTGGCCAATTGTGCCTGAATCTGTCTACTCTGTGATCAACAGCTACCGCCCCCCATCACACACGCGACATCCTGCCAAGTGAATAATCTTCTCGTTAATTCAATTAAGCTGTTCAGAAATGGGTGTCTTGTTAGATACAGGGACTGATTCTCTAGAAAGCTTCTTGATTAGATATATGCTATTCTGATGTAGGTTAAGGTTTTAGTTGAGGGCAAATACACTTTTCATGACTACTTTGGTTGTTTCTTGTTTCTTAATTTATGATATTAGCATTTGCTACCTGTATATAAACTTGGAAGTTTTTCTTCCATCTTATTGTCACCACAAGTCTCTAACTCACCACAGGCCAAAATGTAATCCCCTAAACAATGGTTTGCATCTCTATTGAATGCAAATATAAACGTATCTAAAAGAATTCTTGTGCATACTCAATAGCACTATTAAAAAACCTTGACTATACCTACAGACAGAAACCACTGAATATAAATGCATCTAGTTGGCTAAGTAAATGCAAAGTGAAACATCGGTTCAGCATAAGTATCCTCAAAGCCAACACCTTCAAATAATGAAGAGAGAGAATGAATAAATACAAGGGCAAAATCTGTGCAATGTCTCTATGGCTCATCTGTACAAGCAGCTGAAATCGCTATTTTATTATTTATATACTGCAAACATCATTTATTTTATTTATTTTTGTTGTTCTGTATTTATTTGATACCAGGCCTCTCTATGTGGCTCATACTCGTAGTGATCCTCCTATCTCAGCCTCCTCAGTGCGGAGATTACAGGCATGCTTCCCCAGGCCAGACACTGCATGGCATGGCACTCCTGAGGCTTGGGGCCTGCACAGCACGTGGCACCTGTGATCGAATTCCTGTCTTTGTCTAAGCAAGGCAGGTGCTTAGACCACAGAGCTATCTCTCCAGCCCTACTGTGAAAAATTTTTTTATTTAATGTATTAGTACAGGGTCTTACTGCACAGACTGGTCTCATAGTGATTCTTCTGTTTTCAGCTTCTTAAACATTAGGATTACAGATGCGCATCATCACGCCCAGTCTCAGTCTCTGTCTCATCACGCCCCCAGTGGCAGGGCTGGCACAGCACACCGAGGATCTAACCTGGTGGCTACACTCTGCCTAAGCAGGCACTGTAGTCTGCTGGGCTCTCTGGCCAACCCTGTGGGCATATTAAAAGGGATGTAGTTTTAAAATAATGAAAGCATGAGGTATAATAACACCCCCAACATCAACAAAAGGTTAAAGAAAAGCCCATGAGAACACTGAAGAATAGGGGAAAATCAGGGATTAGGTCAAGAAATTCTGTGGAGGAAATCTGCACTACTTTTAGTCATTATTGTAGCAAATACTTTACCACTAAGCTACACCCATAGCCCAGCTGGGTGAGTTTAAACCCTATGCCTCATGTCCTATGTTAATAAAACATGGATAATTGCATTGTCTTATTTAGATAGTTAAAAGCATAAAACAAATTAATGTGTTTAAAGTACCTAGAACAGTGCCCGACACATAATCCATTGTCTTGACTGTTATTATAAAATAAAAACAATTTTTTGTTCAATGATAATGTAATTCTTAGAATAAGTCTGAAAAAAAATCATAAAACTAAGGCTACAATCTTTTAAACACGTGTTCAGGCTTTTGAAGAAATGAAAATGTGTTTCATTTCTATCACAATTTTGTAGACTTAAAATAGTTACTATTGACCTCTTGAAAAGTTTGCATTTAAAAAAATGGATATTGAAAGTCATCTCTATAGACAAGGGCTTCTTTTTTTTCAATGTAATAAATGTTTTTAAGTCTTGTTATTATGATGTCAATATTTGGCCATCTTTAACCTACCATAAAGTAGAAGGTGAAATGGTTCAGTGTAATATTATTGGAAAAACATTCATGGGAAGCTGAAACAACTTGTAAGCTTTTGGACTGCTGAGAATGAGCAGAGAATTTAGGAGAATCCAGACTCAAGATGATTGGGATGGGTTGTGAGAACTGTCCTGTGTGTTTGCCCTTTAGCTTCGCATAGTGGAGAAGCAGCCCCCTAGATTTAGCCATGTTTCCTGTAGTTTCAGACAAAATAGAATTCTTTCTATCATTTTTTCCTCTGTAAGCCTGAGAATGTCAAACCACCTAGCGCACAGGAATAGACTCTATGAATGGTCACCGCAGAGTTCCCCGAGTTTGGCAAATATTTATTGAGTGCCTCCCCAAAGTGAACATGGGAGAATACAAATATCAGCATCATAAACACTACAATGCACATCAACATTGGGATTCTGAGCAGGTACCATTCCCTAAAAATGGTGTACTGGCCTCCAGGCTAAGTGCTACACACGGCCTCTTTGAAACACTGGCAAGTGGTATTTCTACCTCTGGGGAGCCAAGATGGAAGCAGAGAAACCCAGGATACTGTGCATCGGGCTGCTCCTGCAACATCCCCTCCTGCTCATGCCCCACCTCTACCACACCTTGCAACTGATGCCCACCTGCTCCCAAAAGCTGCTTTGCCTACTCTCAGTGCTTCTTCAGAGGGAATTCAGCTCTCATGATTGAGTGGGGGCCGGTGCTTTATTGTGAGTGGGGAATCACAACAAAACACTGAGATTCAGTGACTTCCTCATAGTGTTATAAAAAACTCATGATAAATCTAGATCTCCATGTAGGCCAGGGGACATATCCAGAAAAAGACAGGATGGTAAATAAGAACTAAATAGGCTTTGCCTGTTACCTGTCATGGAGAGGTGAGGGTACTAATCTTGATAGCTATCGCCCATGCCAACCCTGGGCCAAAGGCTCTACATCCAGGTGTTGTCTCCACAGAAAGCTCTGGCATGGGACCTAGAGTACCTTCACTTTCCTGATGGAGAAAATGAGGTACAGGCCTGTTGTGTCACAGCTGCATAGGGTATTGGAACCCATGTCTAAATCCTAGTGTCCCCAAAGCTCTGAGCCTCTGTACCCTCAGGATGGCTTGGTCTTCTGTTTCTCTTCTGCTGTCAGTCCTCGCATTTGTCTTGGCTCTCAGGGTCCCATGGATTCTGACTCCAGCCATCTTTGGTATTCACTGGCAACCTCAGGAAGGATACTGCCCAGCCTGAGATGCCCAAGAGTAGGATGAGGCTTTGTCTAGACATGAGACAGGAGTTTATGTGGAGAACCTAAAACACTAGGTGGACCCTCCACTTGGAAGCCTCCTTGTTCTCCAATGAGAAGATGGTAGAGCCTTGAGGGGTCCCATCCATCAGTTCAACACCAACAAACTACTAAGAGGTACCAGCTGTGTGATCAAGCCTCTCATGTACAGATGTGGACATGGCAGCAGAATGAATTCCGAAGGGCTCACCCAGGGTCACACATAGCACAACAGGGATTAAAACCTCGATTTTCAATCGAGTCTGTTGTGTAGTCTGTCAATCTACCCACACGACTGCAGAAATGGATGGCTGTGTCTTTAGGTTGAATGTAAATATATGTCACTTGCTTTTGGTTCAGCATGCTGAGTCCACAGTGAGGATGGCTTCAACGGTGCATGACTTCTGTGGCTTGAAGGGAACCCTCCTGTGAAGGGGACAAGCTCTCGAAGCTAATTTTTAGGACGAGGGGGTCTTCTCTTCCTTTGCTTACCTTGCAGAGCATCTCTTGAGCCACCAATTTCCTCAGGAAAGTGAGCACTGGCAGGTTGGATTCAAGCTCTACACGCTCATCTCACAGATAGGCCTGTTTGCTGAAATTCTGTGCTGTACAAATGGGAACCATGCCCATTCACTTGAGGCCACTGCTTTGACATTTCAAAACCCAACTCCTCTTCAGTATGACTAAACCAAGATATATATATATGCAAAAGTGAACCGAGTGCCATATCTTTGGAAAGCCCACACTTCTGAGAAAATGGCAAATAGGCCTCCTTTCTCCTTTAACAGAGAGTATAGAGAGCCAGGGAACATCACGAATCCTGAGTTTTGTTCGCTTTCCCCCAAGGTAAGTGGGGGTGGCTACAGACTTGAGTTCACATCTTGGCCCAAGTCAGTATTTCTTCTATGTTAAGTATACACAGAACTTTCCAGAATGTTTACATTGAGAGGGGCTTCCTAGGAGTGAGGCTTGCTGGCCTTTTAGAAATGGCTTCCACCTGGATATGGAAGTTGAGCTGAGTAGAAAGTGCACCCAACAAAACTGAAATTGAGAGCACAAAGGAGCCAAGGGACCCTTCAGGTACCTGGTTCCAGTGGTTGACTTTCTTACTTCCTGTTATTGACAGGAAGCTCTAAAACCTGATGCAGCCACTGATTTTTATTTTGTTATTTTTTGTCTTTTTGAGACAGGGTCTTGCTACGCAGTTGAGGCTGGCCTTGAGCTCACTTTTGTAGCCTAGGCTGGTCTCAAACTCGCACCAATCCTCCTGCCTCAGCCTCCTGAGTGCTGGGATTACGGGTGTGAGCCACCACGCCCAGCGGCAAGCCACTGATTTTTAGATTCTATCTTGCTCATAATATTTGTATTAATATCTGAATGTGATTTTATGGAATTAGTCATTGGCTTAGATTTACTTAATTGAAAAACACCCACATTTCTTCTTTTCTGTCCTCTGTGAAGTAACAGGACCATTTGAATAAACTCTGATGAGATCAGATAGTTTCAGAAGGCCAAAGATTATTGGTGGAGCAGATGCCTCAATAGATTCCTGTCTCATGGGCCATAAAATTGTCAGAAGCACAAAAATACTAAAGCACAATATTAACATGATCATAAATAAACATTCACAGATGATTATGATAAAAAAACAGAATGCTTTAGAGTAACTTTTGTGGTTATAAAAAGAGCATCATAAAATCATAAATCTGGCAATACACTAGAGGGGCCGTACTCACTCTTAAGGCTCAGAGTCAGAAGTCCCTAGCATAAAAACATGTCTACAATTTGTGTTTTTAAGACATGATTATAGATCAAAGTATCATAAAGACAATAAATTTGAGAAACTACCTTTCATGTGAGGCTTAGAATCGGAATTCCATGTGATAAAAAATTACTTTTTCTGTATTCTGCATTTTCAAGTAGAGTATCTAAAATATCTGTTATGCTGAATGCATGTGGCAAACGTTTATGAAACATTAAAGATAAATGACTCACAGAAGTTACATTGTGACACCATTCCAAATGTTTCAAATGGTACTACTTTTAATCATTTGGTTAATGTAATTTGAAGGAGTTATTTTTATTTTAATTTTTTTGAGAGCTGTACATATAAGAGTTCCTTACAATCTCAGGTCTAAAGGCTCTCCTCTGATCTACTTCTCCTACTTAGAGCTTTTTAAATTGGTGTGTCTGTCTGCCTTCTAGAAGATCTATACCTTTATATTTAAGGTACAGTGACATCAAAGAGAATGCTGAGTAGCCAATTTGGAGATATTTGCTTGCTTAAAATTCACATCTAGTCCTCCTGTATTTGAAATTAAATCAAGCACACACACTATACTAAAATTATTCCTATTTTACAAATGAGAAGACTGAAGCCTGAGGGGTTATGTTGTCTGAGATCACACAGGTATGATACCAAACTAATGCTCTTCACTGCTTGGACACACTGATCCACACGTGCTTGAATAGAAAATCCAGAGCACCGTATCGCACCAGTTCATCGGCTCAGTCAGTCATTCCTTTAGTAGTTCATGCCTCTGTCTCTTCGTTCGTTCAGCACATAACTTACAAGCACCATTTAGACACTGGGTTGTTCTGGGTTCTGGTGATGTATCAGAGACCTGAGCACACAGACCTGGTCTCTGTTCTCATGGAGTGGAGAGACACGTACTGTCCAAGTAATCAAATGAGTAATTGCTAAATACAGTTCACCGCAGTATTCCAGAAAGAATTCCAGGGAGCTGTGAGCACATGTGAGTGAGAGATTCAGAGCCCTCCCAAGGAAGGGGTCTTGAAGCTCTGGGAGACGATCTTTTGGCACAGTGGGAACACAGCCCTGCTCCCGTTCACAATGAAATGAAAGCCCTGTCCCCCTACCCAGGCCTAACACAGCTGCCATTCAGAAATGTCTGTTCTCACTTCAAACACCAACATGACATATCTACCTACATTTATTTGTGTAAGACTTCAAACACAACTCAACAGTTTTTGAAGCTTGTTTAAGATATTGGGTTTCTTTTTTATACCCTTCAATCTATCGTTACTATTATGTCCCTTCACCTGCATATATCTTTTCACTGCCCAGGGTCATCTCTATGCAGTGTTTTTGTTAGCACTTCCCTGCCTTTGGATTGGACAGAAAGCCTCTGTAAAACCTAGGTTTAACCAAGAAATTTCCGTTCTTACTTGGCTAGCTCCTACTCATCCTGCTGGTAGGGTCTCCATCATCACGGCATCTTTACACGTTTCCTTATTGTCTTTAATGTGGCATATCAGTGCTATCCCCATTGCTTTGGAGGATGTAGTCAGGCAGGCAAAGACTTGAGAAACATTCAAAATCCAATAAAATGATAGCCACATAGCTATCAAGAGTCAGAGAAGACAAGTACAATCAAGGCCGTTGAGGGCATCAGCTATGTCTTAGTGGGCATTGACAATTTCAGAAGGTGGACAGAGAATTAAGATTTAATAGAGCAGAGAGTCAAAGCACTGGAAAACAACACTGGGTGTGCTAGTAACATATTTGCAGTACGTGCAGTCATCTCAGGGAGAGGGTACAGATAATAAGACAGCTAGTTTCTTAAGTTAATTGCCTTCCCCTAAGTATATGGTTTTTATAAATGCAACTTCAACTATTTAAGGAAATTTTAAAAGGTAGTTAACATTTTCTTTAAAGTGGTACTAAAATTTACAAGATATATAGACAGGATAATAAGTTGAACATAAAAACTTAAGTAAAATTCAGTTATTTACCGTGTGTGTGTGTGTGTGTGTGTGTGTGTGTGTGTGTGTGTGTGTTTGTACTAAGAGTCAAACTCAGGGCCTTCTACTTGCCAAGCAGGCACTTGTGCTACTGAGCTATATCTCCAGCCTACTTTGTGAATTTTTAATTCCAATAACAAAGTATTAATTTTAAGCTCCTGAAGTCTCTGCTAAAAAAAAAAAAAGAAAAATTCACCTTGAGAATCTCAGTTATTAGTGATGTATAAGTCTCCTCCCTCATGCTGTGAATACCTTGGAGTGGTCAGGGGTCAAGTCTCACTGAGATGATGACCTTTTGATTAATAGGGCTTTTTCATCAACTATCTCATCTCTCTCATCAACCGACTGAACTCTTGGCTTATTTTCCATTTATACAGAGCAGGATTGCATATTAAGTTAATATCTTCTACATATTTTATTCATGTAGCTTGTAAGACAAAAATATTCTAGAAGCTAGCTTGTTTTAAAGATTTGGCTCAAGGGCCAGGGCCACAGCTTAGCAGCTCAGGGTCTGCCTGGCAAATGCAAGGTCCTGAGTTTAATTCCTGGTACCAAAAAAAAAAAAAGGTAATGTTTATTGAAAGTGTTAATGTTTAATTGTTTGATCAATCTTATATACCTATATCTATTAATCTAAACTGATTCGATGATGAAAATATGTAATATAACCATTGTTAAATTTTAAAACATAAATAAATAAATATTTATTCAGAAATATAAATAAATAAATAAAATAAAAACTTGGCTCAAGGGCCAGGAATACAGCTCAGCAGCTCAGGGTCTGCCTGGCAAATGCAAGGTCCTGAGTTCAATTCCTGGTACAAAAAAAAAAAAAAAATTAAGGTTAAAAACTTGGCTCAGAACTTGGAAATATTTATAACTCAATGCACTATCAAGACAATTCTTGGCCCTTGGGTCAATCTTATAGAAATAGTCGATGTGCTGAAGTTTGTAGGAGACATAAAGACCATAGACATCATTTGTATCTACTTTATAAAGTTCAGCCTGGAATGCTGAATTGAGAAAGAAAAAAATCAAATTCGTTTTCATCCTCTTCAATGAAATGGCACAGGGAGCCTGTGTTTTGTCCAAATTATACACAATTTTACATTATTAATGAATTTTATTGTGCAAGTCAACATAACTGAGAGGCAGAAACTTTAATTAAGGCCAGGTTGCATTTAGAGGCCAGAATTGGGGGGCTGGGGGTGTAGCTCAGTGGTAGAGTGTGTGCACTAGGTTGGGGGGTCCATCCTTGCTCTGCAAAGTAAATCAGGCCACAAACATCAGGAGGGGGCGGGGAGAAGGCTCCTACCAATTCTTTGACCAGGGGAGCAAACTCTGAGAGGGGTTTCCAGCAGGACTGATGCTGCTCAGCCTGCTTGCTTCTCTGCGATCCCGTGTTGTGGCTCAAAGGCTCACGTTTCTGAGGTTTCCTGTTAGTCAGCCTTCCGGAGTCTCTGGATGAATGTGCCTAACTGACCAGCCCACGTGGACTTCAGACTTGTGATTTTTGAGTCAGGTGATGCTAAACAACTGGGTAGCAGGATAACCTTGAGTGCTGGCCAGGAGACACAACTGGTGGTGGACAGGAGGGAGCAGCTTCAGCCACCTCTTTTAACCCAAGGGCACCGGGCCTATTCTGGCTTTGTGGGCAGGATGTGTGCAGGGGGCCCAGGCAGCTGCTCGGTGCCCGCACAAGTGGGACAGCTGCAGCGAATGGGCCAAAGAGCCCCTTCAAAGGCACACTGTGCCCAGCTTTAAACACACAGCTTGCTGCGGACAGCTGAGAAACAGCAGCAGCAGAGGCGGCCACAGTGGAGAGGGCTGGCCAGGAGGGAGGAAGCACTCCCCGCTGTGCAAGAGCTGGGCCTGGCAGCTGCGCACCAGCCAAAGGGTGCCTTTACATGGGAACTGTGTGGACAAGGGCTTCTGATCCCACGGTTTTCTCAGCTCACTCAGAGTAGGGAGCAGCTTTAAAATCCCGCTGAGGTGCATCTGAAATCAAGGTGCAGGCACTGTCACCACCTTCCTTTCCAGCCTTACAAGACATCTGCATCCACCTGCCCTGCTCCACTGTCAGTGACGGTCAGTGAGGCCCTGGCTGTGACAGGGCTGACCTAAGCACAGACAGCCTGGCTCCAGACTCACCTGGGCACTCCCAGTGTGTTACCCTGCTCAACTACCACTCTTTTTTCCTCCAGTACTTGCTGGGGACTGAACCCAGGGCCTCATGCGAGTGCACTACCCCTGAGCGCCATCCCCAGCCCTCTGAAATTTTACTTTGAAGCAGGGTCTTATGAAGATGTCCACACTGACGTGAAACTTGAGATCCTCTTGCCTCAGGAAAGCAATTGGGAATCCAGGAGCGTGCTGCTGCTCCCAGCTTGAGCCACATGATTGTGTCTTTGCTCCTCAGTGCTGGTGTTCAGGAAGAGACGGGCATCCTCGGTGGTGGGTTCTTCACCTATTGTCCTTCTGCTTTGTGGGATGTGATGGAATCCTTAGGGAGAGGCACATAGGTCCTCCACCGTGGAAAACTCGCTTGGAGTTTTATTAGTGTGCTCTGAATGAGTAGAGTAGTACTTCCTTACTCTGCTTCTTGGCCTCTGCCATGGTGTTTAGTAACAGGCAGCCCTGTATCTCCTGAGCTTGAGCTGATGAGTCCCATGTGTGTGTGTGTGTGTGGGGGGGTTCACTATTATTCTGAAGCCCAATGGACAATCTCTTTTCCTTGGTGCCATCTCCAAAGGTGCCAGCAAATAGTATGGTTTGGGGCATATTTTTCAGATTGAAGAATATGTTATCCACAGTTTATCAGATTAGTCTGACTAAGCGATGAGTGCATACAGTCCCATAGCCGTGAGCCCCATGGCTCACCCCGCAAGGAGCTTGCAGAGAAAATTGGGTTGGCTCCCATGTATACATGCGTTGAGTGAGTGTAGTGATCAGGATGAGTGCATAGACTAAGCAGGGCATCCAAAAAAATTCAAACAGCTTTAGATGTTTGCAAAGAAAAACATACTCGAGCTTGTCCACAAGGGACTAAGAAGTAATACATAGGCAAGATGCATTTGGTGCTCCACGGAGGGCTTCTGATGTCACTCCACACCAGTTTTCCTTACTGCTTTGTCCCTGTCATTCTCTAGGCTGAACTTCCCTCTCCTAAAACTCAGATTTTTTTTTCATTTACTATCTTTATTTCCTCGGTCTTATCATGCAAAATTGGAAAGTGCCGGAGCATCCCGCCTGACTGTTTGTCAGGCTTTGCATTCACTCTTCAGAGCTCTGAGGCTGTTCTGGAGCAGGAAATGGGTGGTCACTGTTACAGTTCAGAAATAAAGAAACATTTCTGTATTTCATAAGTTTCAAATAGAAGAGCAGAGCCAAGGAGCATTCTTCTGGTTGTGCTTCTTTCTTTCTTTCTTTCTTTCTGTCTGTCTGTCTTTCTTTTTCTTTCTTTTTTCTTTTTTCTTTCTTCCTTCCTTCCTTCCTTTCTTCTTCCTCTCTCTCTCTCTCTCTCTCTCTCTCTCTCTCTCTCTGTCTCTTTCTTTATTTCTTCTTTTATATATTTGGTACAGGGTGTCACCATGCAGCTCAGATTGGTAGTGATCCTCTCCAGTGCTGGGGTTACAGGTGTGCACCACCATGCCTGGTCTTGGTGGCCAGCTCAGTGCTCCCAGGGTGAGGCCAGGATGGCATGTAGTGTCAGGAACGAACCCTAGTCCCATCACTTGCCTAAATAGATGCTCAGCCAGCTGAGCTACTTTGCTGGCCCAGTTTTTTCTTTCTAAAAAGTAGACTACATAACATTGGAACTATCTTAGGTTACAGTTAAATGATGCTATGTTCATTCTCAATGATAAGGAACTCTTACTCCTTGATCATCCTAAATACAGACTGCTTTGGGTTTTGAGGTGCCTGGATTGAACCTAGGACCTCACTCATGGTAGACAAGTGCCTTGCCACCAAGCAGCAACCAAAATAAAAACTCTGTAATCATTACACATAACTCCCTCCCTCCACTTCTTGATGACCACTGCTTTTTCTGTCTCTGAATTTTTCCACCTGAGGTATCTCCTATGAGTAGAGTTACACAATATTCCTCAGTGACTGGCTTATTTCTCTTGTCATAATGTTTACAAGCTTCATGCATGTTGTAACATGGGACAAAATTTCCTTCCTTTTATGGCTGAGTAATAGTCTATTATGTGTCTGTACCAATTTCATTTACCCATTTGCTATTGATGGATAGGTTGTTCTCATCTTTTGTCTGTTGAGAATATGCTGGCATACATGATTGCTATCGGAGGATAAATGGCTCAAGCTTAATTGCCAACAAAGGTATTGATACAGGACAGTGAGGATTTTCTTAGACTTTTTTAACTGAACTGAAACTATTCAGAATCCTTGTGTGTACGAAAATACCTACTAATTCAATTTGTACCATGTCAAACTTCAAAAGCTAGTAAAAAAAAGATAGAGAGAACATCAAATAATTTATATCAAGACTTATAGTTGAAATCTCACACATTTTAAAGTTACTCAACAGAGCCTTCTCCTGCAGAAGCCCCTTCGCCAGTGGTCCCGCGGTCTCAGCCATGGCGGAGATGGCAGAGCTGTGCGAGCCGTACGAAGAGTGCAACGAACTGCAGCTGGACGTGATGCCGGGCGAGGGTGACCTTCCCCAGATGGAGAGTAGAAGACCAGGACAGTGACTGCACAGTTTGAGAAAGGAGAAGAATCGCGAAAGAAAAAGATCTTAGGACTGTTGCTTGACCCTTCTGCTTTCCAAGAACAACTGGGAATGCCTATGGCTTTGACCTTGTCGCCTCAGTAGATTATTTTCCTTGCACTGGGGAAGATCTCTTCAGTATTTGTTTCATTGCAAAGATGGTTTTGCAAGAGTAAATCATGACCAATAAAAACTGCCAAAACAGCCCGCTGATGCAAATTGTGTAATGAGGCAAAGAAAAAAAAATGCCCACAAGATAGCTTTGTTATTGGGAAGAAAGCCTACTGAGAAAACTTAAAATTCTACTTTGTGATCTATCCAAGATATAGTAATTAAAGGCTAAATTTGCAGTGTAAGGTGAAATGGTTGTTCTTCATAGTCCCAAAAGAATGAGCAAACTAAAACTATATGTATCGCATGTGGTGTATGCTTAAACGTGTTTCCAAAACATCTGAGGTTGTACCAGTACCTTGCTCATTTATAAAACAATTTGATCTGTACTTCAGGAAAATCCATTGTCACAACTATGGTATTTTTAAAAGTCACAGAGATGTCTTTTTTAAAAATTTCAAATTTAGACATTAAAAATGTATGTAGAAGTACAACTTGTTTCTAATATTCCGACACACTAAGGAAATTCTGTTTTGCTTGCTGTTTTTTATTTAACTTGACCTATGAAAGACTTTAGTTGAATTGCATATTACAGAAACTGTTAGTGAAAATTGTCAAGTAAAAGGAAAGCTGTATCTCTTTAAAAAAAAAAAAAAGAACTGAACAATTAACCTGTCCAGAAATCCACCTCAGTATCTGACGTTTCCCTCTGTCTCCTCCTCTAATTAAGATTGTTATTCATTATGCACCAGCATTAACAATAATAAAAATTTCTTGTTCTATGTAAAAAATAAAATAAAATAAAAAATAAAGTTAGTCAACATTATAACAAGTAACATCCAGACATTTGACAGAGTTTTGCATGCTCACAGACAGGAAAAGCCACTGTTCTTGTGCAATCATTCAGCTGTTTATGTGAATCACCGTGCTTCAGGCTGGGCCCTCATTATTGCATTCTGTAGTACATGTAATAATGTATCAAGAATAAAGATATATTCATTTTTTTTAAATTACAGGAGTCAAGAATAATTGTATCTACTAATAGAAATGGTCCCCTTTTCAAGTGAAGTCTTCAGATTATTTTCAAACCCCACCAAACCTTTACCTCCATTGGCTTTTTTTTTTTTTTTTTCCACTTCTTTTTACCTCAGAGATTTTCTTTTCTAAAGCCTACAAGAAATTTAGGGTAGTGTCGTCATATTTCTCTCTTCTTCCATCCTCCCTCTTCTTTTCCTCCTTCCCACCTGCCCAGTGTCCTCCTCTCTTTCTCCTCCAGCCTGGCACCCCCAGCAAGCAGGAGCCATGTGTGTTCGTAGACTCTGTTATGTCACTGTAACTCCCCTTGTCTAGGAGATGTAGACCCATCTGAGGCTCTTTCAAAGTCAAAGCTGGGGTCAAGTCAAGGACAAGTTTCCCTTAGTAAGAAAAGGGAGACGTTTCTTAGCAGAAATCAGCCTTAGGCCCTCTATGTACAAGGTCTTGTTTGGAACGCATAAAAATCTGTGCTGCGGACAATATATAAAACTGTTGGATGTGGTATGATTAGGGTAGTGGATTCTTGGGCACATACTTTAGCTGTTAGTCTAACAAACTGAAGACAACGTATGTTACACGTGCACCTTCCTGATGATACCAGTATCCTGAACACGGCACTATGAATCTCTCCACTCTGGCATTAGCAGAGTGGCTGGTTGGCAGTGGGTGGTCATGGGTCTCGGAAATGATCAAGGCAAGAGATGTCCAGAATGGATCCCTTATTCCAAATCTACATCTAACTCAGAGGCCACACTTCAGACAAAACTCAGGCTCAGAAGACAGATACTACCCTAAGCCTCAGCACAAGCCAGCACGTGTCCATACTCCCAGTCCACCCCAGTCTCCTACAGCCAGACCTTAGTAGCTCATGTGATTGAATGCCGGCGTGTCGTTTTTCAGGTCACTTCGCATTTCCATGGGCAGGTTCTTCCTCTCTTCTCTCCTCTTCCTCTCTGTTTCTCTTTCATTTCCCACTACACTTGCCCCATTACTGGAGATGGAACCTGGGACCTTAAATGGTCAGTATTCTACCACTGACCTGCACTCCCAGGCAGGAAGTTATACATTTTTATACAAATCTTACAGTCAAGCAAACTGAGGCTTGATGAGATCGTCACCCCATGGCCACCCAGCTCGTGAAGGACAAAGGTGAAACCTGTCTAGGACAGCTTTTCCGGTGCCTCCCTCCTCTTCCTCCTGAATGCTGGGCTGGGCTTCGGACAGGGTATGAAAGGCTTATTTCAGGTTAAGTTGCCATTAGTAACTACCCAGTGGTGTCCTAGACACTGTGGGTCACTCCCCAGAGGCAGCCTCTGATTCCCTGGTGCTGGTACCTCCACCCCTCGTGTGAGGCTCCCCAAGCCCAGTGACATGATCCATCTACTGGGTGAAAACCGTTGATCTCTGTTCTACAGTAATACACAACCTCAATCCCTGATGGATGGTGTCTGCCTTTGAGAGTTTTCTTGATGCTTGTGGCTTTCCTATGGGCCGGCCCACCCTTGCCTCGGTATCTGTTGAGTGACGCCCCTCCAGTACACTTTGAGGAGATCCTTGCTGTATCGCCTTCCCTATCTCCAGGGTCTGGCGCATAACATGTCTTGAACAAGTGACTGCCTCATTCTAGCAGCCGCCTACAAGGCAGCAGGCAAAAGGAAAAAAAAGAAGAAAAAAGCCAGATGTCCAGCTAAATAAATGAAACACTCAGGATGAGAAAAACCAAACTTCTTTTTCCCCTTCTCATTACTTTTCTTTAATTGTATAAATTTACAAGGTAGATTGTCATAACCCAAATCGTGTGTAAGTAAGGGGGCAGTGATCCTATTGGGGCAGCTAACTTTTTCCTTCTCTTTGAACTTTTTGTTGTTGTTGTTGTTGTTATTTCAGTGCTGGCGATTGACCCCAGGATTTTGTGTGTATTAATCTTATCCTCTAACACTGAGCTACAGCCCTAACATTTAAAAAATTATTAACATGTAGTAATTGTATTTATTTATGTATGTAGTATAATATTTTAATACATGTGTATGAAAGGTACTGATCAATCAAGATAATGAATATTTCCACCTCCTTGCCATTACTTTGTGTTCGGAGCCTTCAGGCTCCTTTCTTCTAGTGATTCATGAAGCATGCAATGGATTCTTGTGACCTATAGTCTCGCATGCGCGTGGGCACACACACACACACACACACACACACACACACACACACACGCACACACGGGGATGCTGTAGGACACTCAAACTTATTTACATACCCACTCTCCTAGCTCTTGGAGTAAGAGCAAATAGGCAAACTTGACACCAAAGTTCTTTCCTTTGGCCTGTAGCCATGCCTACGCCATCCTCAGCCTCCAAGAGAAACCAACACAGAGTGCGACTCTCCCACTCCATCCTTCTGCCTGCTCACTCATTCGGGCTGGAGCACTGAGGAGCCCATGGAAGGACCTGAACACTCCGAAGCCTCCTCATGCTCTTCATGCATGTGTACCCCATGTGTGTGCTTACCTAGGGAAGAAGACAAACCCAGGCATGGAACCAGCTTTGGTGCTCACTGCCTGCTGTGTGTGTGTGTACATGTGTGTGTGTATGTGTGTGGTATATTTCTACAATAAAGGCATTATTGTCCTACATTTGCACTCCACATACAAAAGCAAATGAGTTTGTTTTCCTTATAGCTGGGGAAAGAAACTCCCTCCCTCCTGGGTTAAGGACAATCCTTTGACCTACAGCTTTGTGTGTGGCCCCAGTGGGGACTGTGAGCCATGGTTTTCCAGAAGAAAAGGGAATAGATAAGAAGGTAGGGGTCTGGAATAAATAAGAAGCTTGAGGCTCTCCAGAAAGATGTTTCCAAAGCATATTTCTTCCTTGATTGAAGAAGCATGCACAGGGAATTTAGGGGCAATGTGTGAAAACCAAGCAGTCATTTTCCATTTTTCCTTACCTGTGCCACTGCACAAGAATGTGGGGGGAACAGGACTGTCCATAAATCGTCTGGCTCTGGCTAAACAGAGACAATTCCTGTCACAATCACAGCGTTAGCATGTGCTAAAGATGACAAAGCCATCCCGTGTCAATAGTTCCAGGGAGACCCTTCATTCCTAGTTACAGCAATAAAAGCGCGGGTGGGTGGTCTCTGCTACTGGTCGTCTGCATTATCATTTCATTGTGCTCACGGAGGCCCAGCGCACTCTGGAACTCTCAGCTATTTTAAAAGCCTTTCATGCACTGGAATGGCTTGACATTCATATTTATACATCTTGCTCACATGGCAGCAGATCCCTATTCTTGGGATCCCCGCCGTTGTGTATTCAAGGTCACACCCCATTTAAGTGGGAATTGTGATGTACCCTGAGAACACTGAACCCACATAATTCAGCTCTGCCTTCAGGTTCCTCTGGGTGCCTAGGGCTCTGACTCACAATTCAAAGTCCAAGTCAAACCTATGGGAAACCTGTTGAATTCATTTGAGTTTGTAGTTTGTCTTCAAACCTTTTTTTTTTTTTTTCCTGGTATGGGGGATTGAACTCAGGACCTTGCGCTTACCAAGCAAACATTTATTCTACTGAGCTATCCCCTTGGCCTTTCTCTTTGAACCTTTAAAATTTTCCTCTTGAATCTTACAGTGTTTGGTAGCAGTCTCCCTTTGCAAAGGTGTGCTTATCTAAATTAGAAATCTGGATGTCACATCATATTCCTTTTCCCTTGGTCTCTCTACATGTCCTGGGTCATCAGTTCTGCTGTCTTATGGCTGGGATATGTTTCAATCACACATCTTCAGCCTCCTGTCCAGTCTGTCCTTCTTACTATTAGAACACATTTTCTTTAGAGTAATAGTGTCACTAAGCTTTTCTTCTGGGGGGCTAAGAATATAAGTTTACAGACCAAAAATTAGAGAAAAAGAAGGGCTATAAGGATAGCCAATATTTTGGCCCTAGCCCTTCAAGGTCAGTGAGGACTCAGGACAGAATAGAATCTGTGCTGTAATGTCCTATAACTCAGGGTTTTCCCAATTTTTCTATTCAAGGAGATTAAGGGACCACAGAGGAAAGGGATTGAAGGTATATAGTGTGTCTAAGGAGAGCCACCTAGAGAGAAAACATTCTCTCCCGCTTTCACAGAGACCACTGGTCAAGCAATGGCTGTGACTCATCCGGACAGCTGACACCGACAACAGTTCTACAAAGCACTGTACATGGTTCCAAAGTAAATCCTGAGGGAATTTGGATGACTTTAGGAGATACAAAAACTACATGTTTTGTTATACAGGTCTTGTTTTAACTTGCCCTTAAGCATCCAGCAGGAAAGTTTAAACATGACTCATAAAATATAAAGGTAGGTTAGCATGCTGAGCTGTGAAAGGCTCTAATCCACAGCTTCCAACAATGCCGGTTTTGCCAGTAACCCACTGCAATTATGGAACATTTGACTATGTATACAACTACCTTTTCTTACATCAAGGGGAAGTAATCTATTGTACTAATAACCATTAGAAAGTTTATCGTGTCTACACCCTGGGCTCTGTATAAATACAATGAGGACAACAATATGCATTGTATCAATTATTGGGAAGGTATTACTAATGTGTTTTGAAACTCTCACATTGTAATTTCTTATTAAAAGTAATAAAAAAAATTAAAAAAATTAAAAAAATACATTTTCTACAAAGCAACCCGGTCAGGCAGTTTCCCTACAGCCGTAGAATAAATGGCAGCATTCTCAGTAGAGCCTGAAGAGCCTTCACTGCTTTGACCCCGCCTCCTTCAGTCTCTCCCAAGGCCCTCACTCCCCAGCCCCTCCAGCCAGCTGTCCGAGTAGGCAGAACTCTCTCCCACACTGTAGTCTCACCTCTCTTCCTGCTTGTCTGGGAATGTCTTCTCTTTTCCTTTTTCTGTTTAAACTCTGTTTTCCTTGGAATGGCGGTTTGTGTTTTCCTCCAAAACATTTCCTTTTGGAGTCCTCTGTGGCTGAATCAGATGCCCCTCCCTTACCCAACATGCTCTGTTTGCCTCTCAGGGAATTGGCATATTAATAGGCTGGGTCATGCCTTATTTCCACCACAGGCTTTTGGAGAGCAGGGATCATCTCTTCTTTTTCTCTGGATCCCTGGAGATTCCACACAGTGGACCTGTAGAAGATGGACAAGTGACTGCTGATCAAATAGCAAATACATACTATTAAACACTCTTCAAATAATCATTCTAGGTGATGCTACTGTATATACCGAGAGTGTGAACCCCCTAGAATAAAGAACAGCTACATGTAAGCCTTGGAATTGCATACAAGGAAGAGCTGGAACTCTGACCAGGGTGCCCTGGAGGATGGAACTGAGAGATGGAACTGCAGGACAGATGTGAGGTGCAGCAGAGAAGCATGGCTATTTCTGAGCCCTGGAAGCTGTGAGGGTCACTGTTTGCCTGGGCACAGGTTGGTTTGTTTGCTTGCTTTTATAGTTTAGTTTACCATTTCCCTCATAAGGAGAGGAGCAGCAGCAGCGGAATCCTTCCTTCCTCCAAGGCCGTGGATGATGGTTCCCCTGAGAGCTTTGTACCAAACAGTAGAATGAATCACAAAGAGGCCCATACTGTGGTGGGGAGGGAGTGGATATTCAGGGCTTACTCCCCATGTCTGTGGGGGTGTTTTAACCAGTCACTTTGTGAAGGGAAAAAGAGGCTCTCTGGTGTCTAGCAGCAAGCTTCAGACTCAGTTGGGTGAATATTTTTTCAAAAGGCCAGGAGAATAGAATGGATGGTGTGCCGGAAGCCCAGGTGGGAGGTTTCCTTGTGTCTGTCCCACACTGTCGCCTGAGGCTTTTAGTACAAGCGTGCTGGCTCCTGGCAGCCTTTCCTTGGTCTTCAAGTGGCCTTCATTAAAGCATTACCTGCATGTTTGCAAGATTATTCCAATGATTTCCCACAATTTATTTCAAGCATTTACTGTAGGTGGCTTAAGGAATTTTAAGCAGCATGTAAACTACAGACCACCTGCCTCACAGCACCACATCCAGTTGGGTTTTATATTCTAATGAGACAGGATAAGACACAGTTCTTGAGAGGCCACCAACTCTCCCAGAAAGGCTCTGGGTCCCCAGGAAATGCCTTCCGGATGCCCTCCCCATGCTGTCTGCACCCTCCGTCCTTCAGAAGGGGTCCCAGGCCTGTTCCTCTCCCCACAGAGAGGCTCACCTGAAGACTGCTGGGGACAACTTTTGTAAGATTTAACAATGGAGTAAGAAAAACTAATCTGGGAACATCTGAAAGCTCAAAGGCGTGCACCCGCTAAGTCTCTTCTAAAATTCAATTGTCCTCCTGCTCTCGTGTTGTAAGCAAGCTCTGACTCATTTCCCCTCCTGGATAGGATTTCCTCCTGGGTGTTCTCCTAGTGCACTAGGATTCTTGGAATGCCTTTGCCATTACCCTTCTTTCTTCGGCTTGGATCTCTTAATATTCTTAGGCCTTGCTGAAGGCGCTGCCTATCACATGGTACCAGCTTTGCAGTTTTGAGCATTTCCTAAGTGTCCTCATTCTAGGCCGGTCGCTGGGGACTGGTCACCCAGCATCTTACATCACATCCCCGAGCAGGAGCAGGGCAGGGGCATGGCTGCGTGCTGCCGTGGGGAGCCCCATCCTCAGGTGCACACCCCTCAGCCCTCACTCTCACACCCCAGGCAAGGTGACTGGGGCAAGTGAAAAGCCACAGCAGGAGATTCATGACATCCAGGGTGGGTCCAAGCAAAAGCTCCACTTTGTAAAATGAGCAAACCCAAGCTCCCAAGAGTTGACAGACCTCTAGCCTCCCTCGTCATGACTTTCAGTTACCTGCTTTCACGGGGTCGGTACTCAGTGAAGCTTTGGGACTCACTAAAGCCCCTCCAGGAACTGGTCGGTAAACTCCAGACATTTACCGTGGGCAATGTATCACCACCAGAGATACCAGTTATGAACATACAGCTACTTCAGTGATCTCATAATATTTTATCCTGATGTTTTTGACATTTGCATGAGTGTAGTACTGTGGCTAATAATAATTATGTTCAAGTATTAGACATTTTATTAAACCACCATTTTGCATGTTTTGTGTGTAGTTGATGGAAAGGAATGTGACTGTGGCTTTGAGTCCTTAAGGTGTCTTATATTCGGACATAGGGTCACAAGAAGCAAACACGAAAGATAGGCAAACATGTGCAGTGGTCTTGGGTTCTCCTAAATGCCCTAAGAAAGAAGATGGCACTGTAAGGGAGAGGAGCTGAGGGAGGCAGTGGGAGGCAGGCCTCTACTTGAGCCACTTGGGGTGGTTTTCTGAGGAGAGGCTGTGGAGAGGCCAGGGAGGCCATGAGGCAGGCGGACATGAGACAAGGATGTCCCACATGGCCCAGAGAGTATGTGTAGGGATCTGAAGAGGAGGAATGAGTGCAGCAGTAAGAATAGCGCAGGGAACACTAAGGAGGAGTCCAGGGAAGGCCAGGAGGGCCCATGAGAGGATCCAGATCACGGTGGCCATGTTTATTTTTATGTTCGCCACAATTAAAAGATGACAGAACACTAGCCAGGGGAATGATGTCATTTGACTTATGCTTTAGGAAAGTTGCCCCATCTGCATTGTGCAATGTGGATGACAAGAGGCATGGGTGGGGAGGAAGCAGGGAAATAGACAGGAGCCAGCTTCAGGCCACCTGATGAGTGATGTGAGCTGGGTCTGTGGCTGTAGCAGTTAAGGTGCTGAGATGGGGTCAGTTTGGAGACATATTCCTAGAGCATCATTAGCGGGTCTTACTCATGGACTGACTGTAGATTTCAAAGGAAGGAAAAGAATAATGGCTTCAAAAGTTCCAGGCTGAGTAACTGAGGGAAGGAAAAAGATACACACTGAAAGGGGTAAGCAAGTTCAGTCGTGCTGGGGAAGAAGGGACATAACATTTCAGTGTAGATATTGTTGATCGCAAGGAGCCAGTTAGCCATATAAATAAGGACAGTGAGTAGGCAGTTGAGTATTTAAATCTGGAGCTTCGGGAATGCCTGTGCTGAGGAAAAACTGTGGTGGTCAGCCTCATAAAAATGTCTTCACAATATGGGACTGGATAAGATCACCTTGGGAGAATTAAGTAGTTTTGGAAATCAAGAACAGAGCTCTGGGAGACCCCGGCATTCAGCAAGATGTAGAGAAGAAGACAAGCCACCAGAAGAAATTAACACAGAGCCAGGGAGGCAGGAGGTCGTAGCATGCTGGAAGCCCAAGGAGGAAAGGGTCTCGGAAGGGAGAAGGGACCTGCACCAGAGCTGCCGAGAGCTTGAGCAGGAGAAGGGCAGAGACCTCTACTTGCTCTGGGCCTTGGCTACCACAAAGACATTCCAGTGCTCCACGGGACTTGTTCCAGCAGAGACTGGGCGGTAAGGCGAGGAGACAGGAGCAGGGTGTGATGCTCTCCATCTCAGGTATTTTCCTAGGAGGAAAAGCATAGAAATGAGGCTGGGTCTGGACCAGGACTCAGACCTTGCTTTTAACACGAGGGACATAGAGGAAATTTTATTTGATGTTGGAAATGAATGTAGAGAGAAATTAAGGAAGAAAGGGTGAGGATGTAATTGTAATCATAGGACCAAAGTCCTTGAGATGAGCACAGTGGATGAGATTCCAATTGGAAGTGGGGGAATCGGCCCTAGAAAGGAAAAGGCGTGCCTCCATGCAAAATGAGTCCCAGGAA
Organism: Myocastor coypus; assembly: GCA_004027025.1. Taxonomy (NCBI): domain Eukaryota; kingdom Metazoa; phylum Chordata; class Mammalia; order Rodentia; family Myocastoridae; genus Myocastor; species Myocastor coypus. Next base: position 1,530 of record PVJA010003439.1, on the reverse strand, counting down.
GGAATTAGTGGATTAGTAAATTGAACAAGGATTGGGGTTTTAGCTAGCATTATGGTGAAACAAAGAGGCACATAGATAAGGGCTTTTGCAAAGGGCATATATGGTGCAGGGTTAGGCATCGAAGCCACAAGAGGAAGTGAGAATGTTGGGGGAGAAGGGAGCAGCAGCCATGAGTCATGAAAAAGTGGGGTGACCAACAGATCATGGGTCTTGCAGGTGGGAAGGGCAAAATGGGAAGCTGACAGCAAAGGTAGATGGGACAGGAGTGAAGTGGCTAGCTGAGACCAGAGTGGTCATTGGCTTGTGTCTGATGCTGTCTTGGCCACGTGAGTATGTAGCTGATGGCTAGAGGAAACGCCCTTTTGAGCAAGGGAGATCAGAATCAAAGAGACCAAGGTGTGAGCTGGATCACCAGCATGGAGGATTAAGTTCCCCCAAGGTGAGGATCACAGCAGGAAGCATCTGGGAGCAAGTTTTCCAAAGTCAGCCAGCGTGGTGGAGAAAGCAGGGTCGGTGGGTTCCAGAAAGGCAGGTGAGCTGAGAGCAGGGAAAAGTTTAGCTTCAAAGGAAGTTGCTGAAGGAGGAAAGAGAGAGCAGCAAATGGGGAGAGATGCTCCTCCAGCTTTTGGGTGTGCCTCTATGGGGTGCAGGGTAAAAGCAGCTACTGGAGATGAAAACCACACTCTTCCTCATTTGTGCTAAGGGGGCTGTGAGAAATCCAGACCTGCAGGGTCATCCCTCAACACACCAAAGAGGTGTGTCACGTGGCTTCGAGAGACCTGATGTCAACTTGCCAAGCACTGCCTGCAGACTGCCACCTCAGAAGGAGACACCCAGAAGGTGCTGCAGACCCTAACAGCCACCTCGCTGAACTGATTTTAATCATCACAACTCATAGACAATGGTTTCAACACACTCCACATGAAAGCGTAGTGGCTCACAAGTCACTAGGCTGCAGGTACATGCCTATAATCTTGGCACTTGAGAGGCCGAGGCAGGAGGATGGTCATGAATTCAAGGCTACATAGAGAGTTCAAGGCTAATCTGACTAGAAAGGTTTGAGCCCATTTACCAAGGGAAGCACTTGATTCTTCAAAACTATCTTTTTGTTTTACAGTAGTTTTGTTACAGTGCTGAAAGCCATTGCTTCTGTTTAAATGAAGACCCTCGAGGTCATTGTGCTCAGATCCTAATGTCTGATAACTAGAACGTGAAATTTAGCTGAATTCCAACAATAGTATGTAGTGACGATTCCATTGCATCTTAAACTGACATTACATTTTCAACTGACAGAAGCCAACTGATAGAATTCATGTACACCAAGTTCTAGTGTGAAAAGGAATCTTTTTTGTTCTAAGGTACTAGTAAAAAATATACTAGTCCCTTTCCAATGAAAGTGATTTCAATCGATGATTGAATATATGTACATAGACTTTTACTTAATTAAATTAGTGGATACATGCAAGGATATGACCAGCCAGTTCAGCCAAATATGGAGTGGGGAGGAGAGGAGGAGAGGAGAGGAGAGGA